>VDFB02349626.1:0-52671 GCA_007258455.2 Sequoia sempervirens
TATTTTTAATTTTTTGGTATTTGATTTTTTATTATGAAACTTGTAAACAAATATTAATTTGCAGTTTTGTTAAACTTTGCTTTTTTGAATTAGACGATTAGGATGTTTATTTTCAGGGTGTTGTCATACTAGATACAGATATTCTTGTAGACTGTCACTTATCCTTATTTTCATGATCTCTTAGTGAAGGGGAGTCTAATGTCACTTCATCATATTCATCTAAGGAAGCCACATTACTATTGTTTGAAAGACATGTGTCAATTTTGTCATTTTCTTGCACCATGATATCTTCCCTAGTACGAGAGCTTTTAGGAGAGCAACAAACTAGATGTTCATGACATTCAATAACTTCATCACAAGTAGGGAAGTCATCAATGGTCGGATTTTCTTTCTTATCAATGATGGCATTCTCTTGTTCAATAATGTTTTCCCTAGTAGGGGAAGAGAAACAAATAAGATTCTCATGACTCTCATCAATTGGATCTTCTAACACCAAAATCTCTTCTTCACAAATAGGAGAGATATTGGGAGAAGACCTAATTTGATTGTCATGATTGTCCACTATTGTATTCTCTTTTGTTAAACCATTCTCATAAGTGGGAGGGATGAACTTTTTCTTGGTATGCTTAGCAAGGTAAGATACTAACATTAAGTGCCCAAAAATGAAACGTGATTTTATCCAACTTATGCAATGCTTCAAAAATGTAAATAATTTATACCCAAAAATGAAAAGTGCTTCTATCCAACCTATGCAAAGCTTCAAGAACGTAAACAATGTGTATCCAAAAATGAAAAGTACTTTTATCCAACTTATGCAAAGCTTCATGAATATAAACATTACGTATCCAAAAGTGAAAAGTAATTTTATTCATATTATGCAAAGCTTCAAGAATGTAATCATTTTCAGACCTGATGATTTTTGCTACCGAAAGGATTTTGGAATGATTCAAAAATGACTACACTAAATGGATGTTTAGACCTAGATGCATAAAATAGAAATTCCTGAAACTTTCCAAACTAATACTATAGGTTACCAGTAGGCCTAGGAAGTGCAGGAAACCACAAAAAGGCTCAAAAAAGTTGGTTTTTGTAGACCTCCAAGGACTCATTCTCCCAAGGGTGAATGGGTCCCTATACAGGGTTTTTTAAAATTGAAAAATACAATTTTTGAGTGATTATATGTGTTTTATGTTCTAGGTCTCAGATTGGTATTTCTGTAACAGAAATTTCTAGAATTTGATGTGTAAATGCAAGTGCAATGAAGGACACACGATGAACTATATGACACTTTTTGAAATGCAATTTTATTTCAATTTTTTTGAGTGTGAATGATGAAAAGTACACTAATATGCAAGCACTATGCAAAATTAATGTAATATGCATGCAAATTTTTGAATCTTTTAGATTTAAACAATGCAAGAAATACAACTTTAAACCCTTATATGCAATGCAAGCTAGTGCAAGATTTAAAGAACCCTAAATGTAATGCAACTAATGCAAACCTAATGCAATCTATTGCAAAAGTTAGATCTACGGTTAAAAGGACTCCAATTTTTAGAAATGTTGTTGTACAAGGTCGGGTTCACCAAAATGCAACATAGAAAAATAGGATAGGTGAATTTCTCGAAATGGAAAAGTGGATCCAAAGAGGGAAAAGGGGTCCTACTTCTCTAATTTCATTAGGAAATGAGATCCACACTATGAAATGACTATCAAACTTGAGGTGAATCAAGTCAAAGTGTGAATCTACTGATTTCTTTTATATGTAAGGACGGGGGTCCTGATTAAACAATTTTTTGGGGAGAAAGATTAAAAATAGCAAATTAACTCCAAATTGTAATCTATAAAGTGGATTTAGAAGATTAAGCATAATATTGATGGAAACTATAGACTTTCTAGAGAATCTATAAGGGATAAATCTTGTGTACCTCTCACAAAAAGTGTTTTTTCAAAGCTAATTGAGGGCTCATTTTCCCTATGGCGAATGGGTCTTGGTTAGGGCTCCTAAAAAAGTGGATTCTAGGTTTTGTTCTCTTGTGTCTGCACTCCCAGATTCCTGAATCTCGCAGTCATAAAGTTGAAAATAAATCTTGTAGGTCAATTTTCATGAAATGACAAGAATGGTGACAACAAGTGCAACTTTGACAACTTTGCAAATTTGCTCTTCAATAGATATTCTACCTAAAACCTGCAAACACACATCAAGAGAGAAAAATATTATTTTGTTAGGTGAATGGGGGTTTGCCTTGGTCAAACCCCGTTTTGGTAATTAAGCCTTGAAATGAAATGAAATAGCATGAAGGAATGATGAATGAACAAATGCAATGTCACACCTCACCAAACCCTTGTTTGAACCTTGGAATATAGATCTGCAACTTGCATGAAATGGCTTCAATGGATGTGGATCTTGATCACGAAACTTGACTTGAAACAATGTTTTTGAATGCTTGAATGGATCTTGAACACTACATCAACATATTAGCTCAAATAACATGCATGATGCAAGAGGAATTTGACATGATAATGGGATCTTGAATGCTGCAATAATTCTTCTACGAATCTGCCCTTGAATGACTTGAAATGCTCTTGATAATGCTCTCTTGAAAGTACCCTTATGATAACTTCAATTTGCTAGGTGAAACATAGTGAAATGGCCTCTTATTTATACATATGTTAACCTTAATTCCCAAAATTCAAATAACACAAGCTAACAAGTATACACATTTGAAATCATTGAAATACTGCCAAAAATATATTTGAAATTTAGGTCCTAGGCCTAAGTGAGGACCCATTCACCCTTGGGAAAATGGGTCCTAGATCACTTACCTAGGACACACATTCTCCAATGTTAAGTGTTATGTTATGGCATTGATAAATATCGGGTTTTACCCTTCGAAAATTGTAATTAATTAGGCTTAGATTTGAATTAAAGGGGAAAATTAAGGCATAATTAACCTCTATTAATTAAGAAATCCCTAGATTAGTGGGAAAGTGTAAAGGTACACCTTACAAAACCATAAATAAGGCACAATTAAGTCCATTTTAATTAATAAGCCCCTAAACTTAATGTGAATATGTAAAATACATATTACAACACTAAATTAAGGCATAATTTTAGTTCATTTTAATATTATTTCCCAAATTAAGCGTGGAAAGGGGATACTTTTTCCTACACTACAAAGGGCAACACACACATGCACAAAACAACATGTTCTCTTACTACAAGGACAAAGGGCCAAAGATCTTCAATTGAAGCAGCAACACATTCTCCCCCTTTGACGAAGAGTACTAATTCTTCAAGCAATCATACCAGCTCCCCCTAAGGAGCACATTTGTTCCTCTCTTCAAGTTTTTCCTTCTTTGATGTACATACACTTCTTGAAACAAAAAATAGGCTCCCCTTGTCAGTAACAATCATTACCAGCTTCCCTTGAGAGGAAGCCACCATCAGTACAGGCATAAAGATATGCCTTGAATTACTCCCCCTGGACAGATGCACCAATTATGCATCTAGTTGGAACAAGAAGGGGCAATAGCCCTAACTTTTGTTGGAGATACTCAAAAGTATCCTTTGAAAGTGCCTTAGTGAAAATATCTACAATCTTATCCTTGGTAGGCACATACTCCAATCTAACTTCATGCTCTACAACCTTCTCTCTCAGAAAGTGATATCAGATAAAAAATGTGTTTAGTCCTTAAATGCATTACCTGATTCTTGGAAATATTAATTATACTTGTATTATCACACAATATTGGAATGGGTTCATCATATACCACCTTCACATCCTTCAAGGTATTCTTCATCAAATAACCTGGGTGCAACAAGATGCTACAACAATATATTAAGGATCTGCTATGGATAAGGACATTGAATCCTGCTTTTTACTGAACCAAGAGACCAATCTATCTCCCAAGAAAATTCACTACCACTTGTACTTCTCTGGTCATCCACACATCCTACTCAGTCAACATCAGTATAAGCACTCAAGGAGAAATTTTGATCCTTCTTATATTACAAACCATAATCCGAAGTTCCCTTCAAATATCCAGGAACAACTAGTTACCATATGAGTACCTATAGGATTGAAATATTCCATGCCAAAATTTCAACAGATCCTTTACATATTTATCTTGAGAAATAAAGGTACCACCATCTTGCTAAACAATTTGAAATCCAAGGAAAAGGGACAACTCACCAATCATAGACATCTCAATTTTTAATGCATTTCTTCTACAAACTTCTTACACATATTATCATCTCCACTAAAGATGATCTCATCAACATATACAACCACAATCAACAAACGAACCTTAATCTAACTATTGTTATTTGTAGTACCTTTCTTGAAACCTTGCTGAAGTAAATACTTGTCCAACCAAGTATACCAAGCTCTAGAAGCTTGCTTGAGACCATACAAAGCTTTCTCGAGTCTGTAAGCCATGTTTGAATCTTCTGATAATTAAAAACCATCTAGTTGCTCAATATATACCTCTTCCTCTAGATCGCCATTCGAGAAAGCTGACTTGACATCCATTTGATAGACTTTCAAGTTCTTATGAGCAATAAAATCAATGTAAAATGCCCATTGTTCTACCCAGTAATTTTATAATGTTTTACCCACAAGTGAATAGTTTATGCTTCTAACATTATGAGCAATAAAAAAATTATTTTATTTTGAATAATAAATGCACCATTTGAAACATAACCTTTCCAAACTATTCCATTGCATAATCAAAGAATCATTTCATCAATACAAGTAATGATTTCACTTTACATATATTCAAGATAATATTTTACATTTATAAATTCCATAGAGATGGATATAGGATTATATACATAACTTCAACAAGCTTACATGAAATTAGAAATACAAATGGTCTAGAATGTCCTCCAAATCTTGGCTGCCAACTACATGAGAAGAAGCATCACTCAAGCACTTTTCCGCCAACCATGGACTTACTATAGTCCCTCGCACATCTACCAAAACTTGGTGAGATGGTCCTCCCTTCGACAAAGAGATTGGTTTGGTAACCTCATAATTCCTTAGGATTTTCTAAGCATGGTGATGTGTCCTACATAACTAAAGATACCATATTATGGCTATAACTACATATATGATATACCAAACTAGTATGTAAATTGGATCACAGTGAACTGATAGTGTAAACAATGGCTACTTACACTACTTTGGCTAAAGATTATCACCCAGTACTTTGAGTGAGGGTCATCTATTTCACCACCTTCATAGCTCAATTCGATTTGGCCATTAGTACTCTATACATAGGTTATCCCCTTTCCCATGGATTATCCTAACCCCAGGAATAACCTTAAAATAACTCATATTTAAACGACATTGCTACTAGTATCTCCAAAAACTCTATCTTATTCTACGTACCTATAGAATTCACATACTACATATAGTATTGACAATCTACATATAGTACAAATAGAATACACTCGTATAAATTCCAATATAGTATATATCTCTATATAAGTATAAACCAAATAGAAAGGTTTTATAAATACAAGAAACATGAAAGAATATCCAAGCATGTCATAACACACATATAAGACATTATTTTCTCAAACATGGAAAACATGTATAAACAATCTTTCCAACATAATAACAAAGGAGTAGAAATCAACATTCCTGTATACAAGCTCCAACTGATAATTATTCCTTCCAAGCTTATTTTCTCAAGCTCGCTTGCCACTTCCTATATGAACAACCCAATTCCCACTTCTAGCCTCTCACCAAATCTCTCAACAACACTAATGCAAAATAATAAAAAAATCACTAACTCTCAAGCTCTCAACTCACTTTGCATAGAAAATACAATGGAATAACAACAGAGTAATCAAAATGAAAATTGTAGCAAATGGTAGAAAGAGCACCTCTATATATACTAAAATGTGAGCAACCAAAGCTACAAACAAGTTAATACTTTTTCCACCTTTATATCCCCATGCAACAACTCATCTAACTAACTTATAGATTTGCAACACATAACAATCCTCACCTTTGAAATGGTCGAGTCGACTTATTTCAAGAGACAACAAGACTCTTTTACTGAGTCAAATGAACAATAAGCTTTTTAGTAGGTTTCCTACTTGGTTAGAAAGGCAACTAGCCCTCTATATTGTTGCCAACTTATCATTGACTGAGTTTATGCACATCTACAGGTTTAAGACTCCATTTTTGTTTCCAAAAGCTACAAATTTTAGCACCACATTTCATGTTTTGGCACCCTTATAGATAGCATTGTTGAATACTTCTACTGGCATTTTAAACTGCATTCATTCTTTGCCAACATTTCAAATTTATGCCTCTTAATAGGCGTGGCCTTTGACTTGGTCGACTCTTTGTTTCATGCGTAGGTTTCATACTATGCAACACATTAATACAAGGCAACACTATATGCGCATAAGCTTTGTTTAAATAACTTTACTATTATCAACTTCAGTGCTATATGATGTGCTTTAAACATATTTCAAATACTTGTCATTCATATATTATATATATAATATATGTATAAATATACAAATATATATATTAATATATTAATATATACTTATTTACTCAAGATTATCAATTGCATTAATTGCCAATTAACAAATATGTATAAACATATATCAAAATAACATTCATATATATATTATTTCTCTTCTCATATCAGTGTCAGTCTCTTCAGTGTCAACATGCTAGGTGTACGTATTCACTCATATGCATGAGTTTATCATAGACATGTACATATATACATATATATACATTTTATGTATATATCTCATTGATATAAATAAAAACACAGAAGGAAGGAATTTCACTTGACATCAAGTCTTAATCAAATTCCTTAATTCAAATATTCATAAAACAAGATCGCAAACCAATATAAAAAATTACAACCAAAACTAAAGATCACTTACCATTTACTCAAACTGACTTGACTCAACTTAGACCAACTAGGGCGTGAGTGTGTAAATGCTCAATTAGGCTCAATTAAGGGTTACCAAACCAAGTTCTCTTGAGTGATACTTCCCCTCTCTTCTGGAGGTTTCAACTTATTCTTGCATTCAACTTAGTACATCATAACAGTTGTTAGTTGATAACAATACATTCATATGCATCACATATATTTCATATACAAAATCATTATAAAACATTAAATTGAATCAAACATTCATTCATCATATTTTCATCAAGATTCATATACAAAACACATTTACATATATTAAAGAATTTTTACCAAACAAGGTAATAGTAAATAGGTAATAACACACAACGTGTAACAAGCAAGAAACATCCTAATAGCCTTTTATCGGAGCAAAAGTCTCCATAAAATTTATACCCTCAACTTGAGAGTATCCATGTTCATGTTCACAAAACTGCATGTAAAAAACATCATCGGAGCATTCCAATCATGCCTTCATCAATACTTTACTTGGCTAGAGCACATACCAGAATTTTGTCACATATATCTTTCTATTGGAGTACAAGACCACTGAGAGGGGGGGTGAATCAATGGTCTAATTACTAATCAAATTTCAATACTAAATTCACTTGTTTGATTCAAAGCAACCTATTGAAACATCTTAATAATTATAGATATTGAATGTGGAAGGAGTCCCAAATTACATGCAAATCTGAATATAATACTTGAACAAATATATCCAATCAAGCACAATATAAGAAACCATGAAGAGAAGACATAACACTAGGTTTATGAGTGGAAAACCCTAAAAGGGTGAAAAACCACTATAAACATAAGCTTCATTAGGCCTCACTAGCCAAAACCTTACAAGTTACAAGTTGTGTGCCTCACTAGCTAAACAACAAGCCTCATTGGCTAAAACCTTCAGGTTACAAGCTATGTGCCTCACTGGAAATCTACAAGCCTCACTGGCTACAATATGCCTCATTGTCAATCTACAAGCCTCACTGGTTGAATCATGTGCCTCACTGGCAAAACTCTATGTCTCATTGGCACTCTTCAAAAGAAAAATAATAGGAGGGTTACCTTGTTTCACTCCAAAACACTACTCAAACAAAGTTTCAATAAAGATTATCAAGGCTTTGTAACACCATTCTTACATACAGTCACCATGTCTTCAAAACTCTGACCAAACTCAACATCTTCTTGTATTTGAAGAAAGTAAGAACCTCACATCAACTTTGTTACCTTCTTTTAATCAAAAGATCATACTTTCTCTATCAAAAACCTTATTCTAATCTACCACAATATACCTCATCAAACTGAAGCTACAATTCAGTATCATTCATTCATCCTTTTTGTCATCATCATACTTTTCTTATGAAGGATACATTTCTTTGATAGCCTGAAACATTTAAATTTCTTAAAATCTTGCTCTGCCTCCAATAAGAAAACACCTTAAAAAACCTTTGTACTATCTCCAATCAATCTAAATATACAATTTAAACTCGCAGACACCATTCTCTTACCAATCATTTGTCAATAACACTTTATGAAAGATTGAAATCATAATAAAACCAAAAGAGATGTTCCATTTTTCACATTGCAGTCATAAGGTATTGCCTTCTTTTCATAGAAGTCATAATCAATCACCATTTTGTTTCCATTCTCAAACCCTGCATTCAATACCTTAAACTCCAAAAATTTGCTTTTCTTCACATAACCTCGACACACATACTTTCCATGCAAAAGACAAAAAAGCATACCTTCAAAATTAGCACCAACCAAACATCCACCAATGACTCTTCACATTCAGAATAGAAACAAAACTATAAAAGTCACTAAGACATTCTGCCTCCTATCAAAATAGCTACACTAGGAAATACAAATTGGAGGTGTTGATGGTCAAAACAACACAACATTAAACATAATATTACTATTCTATTTCTCCTGAAAGAGAAAGATAACACATGGAGATCTAACTCCCACGGTCCTGGTAATTGGTTCTCAATTATGCTGATTTCACTTAGTGGTTGATATAATTGTAATGTTAAAGGGGCCTTTGTTGGTAACAAAGAACAAGAATACATAGCATCAATTAGTCTATGTTTGGGGGGGTTTTAAATAAAAGAAAAAGATAAATCAGAGCTTTAAATCAAAGAAACGTGAATAAAATTATTACATATCCAAACATGCATATCAATAATGAGTGTTTATTCCACCTAACCGCAACTATAAAAAGATGCAATCCATAGAATAAACTATACTACTGCATACATCCATAATGCTAATTCAGATACCATCAATATTCACTAAACTTACTTCAAACAAATCACTCGCTTATCATCCAAAACACATATCAAATGAATACAATAACAACTTAATTCATAGATAATCCAATGATATAATCTTGAATCCAGCTCCTTCTATTGACTTTCATCAACTAAGAAACAATTAATCACAACAATAATCACTGGCGTATGGATTGATCATGTACCATTAACTTTATCAAAATAGATCCAAACTTTAAAATCATAACATGAAAACGTATGAAAAACTATAAAATAACCAAGTTTTTTTTTTTTTTTGAACTTTAGAGTATCTCTCCTAAAACATAGAAATCCTAGATCTAATCACTATTTTTATCATCAGGTGGCTAATCTTTCTTTTATTAGCCGACCTTTACAAAGTAGATTCTAATAATACATATAGGGTGCCACATGCAGGAGTTTCTCAATTATCAATCAAGATCCAAAATTCATGGAGTTGAAATTAAACACAAAAGTAGACTCAGGAACCCCTGTTTCAAGGCTGACCACTCTGTTGTGCCAACAAGAAATCTTATATTCCAAGAAGAGAGTGAAACCGACAGATCAAACTCAGAGTTGAGCCTATGTCAAACCTCGAAAAAAGAGGAGAAGAGCAGATAGAGTATGGTGAAAAGAGTCAATCACTTTTGCATTGAATGCTCAAGGATGTATTCGTCATAACTAGAGAACACCTGTTGAAGAGTACCGAAATCCGACCCATCTAACCAATCACTTTCAAATTTGATCCTTTAAAATTCTGCAGCAACCAACCTTTGCATCTCTTTTAACTTGATTAACTCCTTTCTAGCAGTTCTTACCTCCTCCCAGATATCCATAAACTGGTCTAACAATAACTCCTCCCCATCATCTCCCTTTTGCATGATTTCCTCAAACCTACCCCTCCATCTCTCCCTTAGTTTATCCAAAGACAGGGCTTCTTTATTTGAGGAATCTAAGTTGATTAAAATGGCCACAATTGCCTCTAATTCAACCATCTGTTGATTCAAGTCTTTACTCATTTCTCAGACTTCTTCTTGATGTCCATGCATAGCCCTAGACTTATATCTTATGATGCTCACAGTTTTTTCCACAAAATCTTCATTACCCTGCTCAAGAATTGAATATTCCAGCAAGGTGGACTGGGGCACTTTGCTAATATCCTCAAGCCTTTTAACATACTCCTTATATTCATCATCCTGCTTGTCCAGATCATTGACCTGCTGGTCTAGATCCTCTGCCAATTCACGAGCAGCCTTATGAATTTTAGAACCTTCAACAAGAGCATCATCAACCTCCTGGTTGAGCTTATCCAACCATTTATCCATCATCCCCACCTTGCTTTTCATTTGAATCAAATCATCTGCTTCCCTCTTTGTTAACAAAACTAGGGATTCAGGAAGAGCATCTTGTTGAGAAATGGGACTTGAAACATCTTTCAAAAAACGATGGAGCAGATCCAATTGATCCTTAAGCTCATCCTTCCTTTTTTTATCTTTAATAATCTAGGTTTTAGTTGAAGAGGTCATAATATCAATCAAACTCATATGTTGGTTTCTCGTAGGCTTTCCCAAATTTACTACCCCCAACTGATAATCAGTGATATGCATATCATCATGGCTCTTCTCCATTACAGGTATGGCACATTCAGCAACAATCTCTCCAGCATCAGTGAGCCTAGTAGAGTGAAGAACCCAAGCCTTCTTTTTAGGTTTCTCCTTACCAATTTCTTTCATCATTTCCTCCCAATTCAATGGTTGTGGTTGGACAAATTGCTTTCTTTCGAAGTCCAGCTTTAACCAAGTAGGAGCAATAGGAGTAGTGGTTGCCTGGGCTGAAGAAGAAGAAATAGTAGTGGAAGAAAGAGGTTGTAACAATGTAGGCCCCAGTTGAGAATCAACTTCCTGCACATTTTGTTGCTTACTTTGTTCCTTTTCCTGTGCTAACCTTTTTGCTTCCTCTTTATCCTTTTGTTCTTGCAACCTTTTAGCCTCCAGCTCATGCTTTAAACATTCCTCTTCCTCTTTCTTTTTCTCTAACATTTGATCCCGCTGCTTCTTCAACTCTTCAACATAGTCCCATGCCTCCTTGGACTTCTTTTCATATTCAACAATCTCAGCAGCCTCTCTTTCCCTTTTCAAACATTCTTGCTCTTCCTTTTTCCTGTAAGCCTCTTCTTGTGCTTTGAGCTTGGCTTCAATAGCTTCTTTTTATCTTCTTTGTTGAGCCTTTTCCTCTTCAAGGTTATGAATTTTCTGTTGCATCATCAACTTATCCCTCTATTCAGGAATCTTGAACTCCTGCTCCTTTTGTTGTTGGTGTTGAGCTAATTCATCGACCTTGACCTTATCTTCCAATTCCTTCTGCTTGACCGGCAACTCAGATTGTGCCTTGGCCTCCTCCTCTTGTTGCTTAGATGATTCCTCAGCTTGTGCCTTAGCATCAACTTCTCTTTTTGCATCTTTAAAGAGTTTCCATTGATCTTATTTAGTCAATATATGTTTGGTTCATGCATCATCTATCATATCAAGTGATGTTAATACCTGATGCTCGTTATCAGATGGAGTCTTTTCTAAATTTTTTTCTATGTTATGTATCTCAATTTCATCCTCCATTCGCTTTAAGACCTCTGCTTCATTATGGAGGGCTCCCTTTGATGATTCTTGACCTAATTCTTGTGCATCAGAGGGCTAAGTTGGTACCTCCCCTGTAGTAGATGTAGAAGCACCCACCTCCGCAATTGTTTCATCTTCCCGTACCTTTGGAAGGTCTTGAGGAACCACCTCCTCTTGTGTACTAGAAGGCATAAACTCTAAAGGCTCCTTAGGTGCCATCCTTCTCTTTTCAATTTTATATCCTTGGGTGGTACCTGTAGCTTTCCTCTTCTTAGATGATGGAGCCTCGACCTGATTAGCCCTCAAACTCACCCATTGAATACTCCTATCGAGCACCGGTCTTGCAATCTACATTATGTCAATTGTCTCATCAGCATTCCAATCTATTGGATCAAGATCCTTAGTACCAATCTTTTCTGCATCATACCCGGGATCCAAAACTATCCCATCATCAGATAATATTTATGGAATGTCTTCCTTTATCCCAAACTCAACCATAAGTGGGATAGGTATCCTTTCATAATTATTTTTCCTAAGGTCATATTCATCTTGCAAGTCCTCCCAAAAATCCTCCAATAGGTTAAAATGCTTCTCAAATACACTGGGAAGAAAAGCCCTCATCTTGTGCTTGGGGTCATAGTATTTCCTTGCAGTGTACAAGCCCAACTTTAAATAAACTAATTCATCACAAACAACCTTAGCTTCCTAAATGTGTGGATAGTTAAAGGCTCCCAGCTTCGTTGGAAACTTATGGCACCCAGTCTTGTGTTTGTTGCCAAATTGGAAATTCACAGCCAAGGCTTGATAAATAAAATCCATTAAAATGATCCTATCACCACAACATCTAGGTAGCAAATGGGGGTGACCATCAAAGCCTGCTAACCTGAAATAGGTGAATGTGGGGTACTAGATAAACCAATGCCCCCATTCATTCACAAAAGCCATTACCTCCCTGCTAAGCCTATATCCAACATCACCATTAAGTTTGTTAATAATGACATAAAGAAAGGCATCATTTTCCCTTCTATAATGTTGCTCTGATGCCTACAAGGTGAGCTGATGATAATACTCCCACACTCTCTTTTGTCCTTGGGCTTCCCCCAATATACCTATTGTTTGAAGTCCAGGAAAAATCCATACTCGGGCAACTGCATAAACTACATAGGAGGTCATAAAGAAATGCTTGGTTTCTCTCACTTTTATCATTTGATTGTGAATGTTGTCTAATACTATCATTGACCAGTCAAATTGTTTCCTCCCATCCAAAATAGTTTGAATGAAAGGAAACATCCATTCTTTAAACAATGAAGCATCCCTTTTTCCAAACACCCTAGAAAGGAACATGATTATATCTACAATTTCTTTACTAAATTCTACCCTCTTAGGCTGGTTTGGAAGCTTGGTCAGAGATTTCTTCTCCACCCTCATCCAAGTCTTATTCATGTGAAATCTATTCCTCTCCTTATTATCACTGTAAAGCTTCAAAGCCTCTGCCTCATTCAATTGCTTAGGATTCTTGGAATCAGGTATATGAAACATAAATTTGATCATTGGAGGCGTGAATTCAATAATGACATTACCCTTTACATCCACACACTGCCTAGTAGCAGGGTTATATGCTCCAGCTACTACAATAATCAACTCCGGACATTGGACAGATTGGGGGAAAAGTGCAACATGTGCCAGTCCTGATTGAACAATCCTTTTCGTCCTTCCTGTGATCTATTCTTCAGTGAATGTTTCCTCATGCAATTCTTCATAATTAAAAGGGCCCAAATTAGTGTCAGTAATATCAGCCCAGTCGAAATCAATTTTGCTAGCTGTGAGGGCCACTTCCCTATGCCTACATCTCAAGGAATATGGAAGCTGTTCCACTTTGATCTTCTTCGGTCTAACTCCTTGCCATGAAGTTTCACCTGGTTGGCTTTTCTGAGAGGCCTCATCTGATGCTCCCGGCATTTCTTGATTCTTGCAGCAACTTCCTGTATTAGATGAACAAAACATCTAAGTTAGTCAATAAAATAATCCCTCCTCCATCCTCCTAAGATAATATTTACTTGGTCAAACTATGCCTTTATCGGAGGCAGAACCGTAGAATTATTAGCCATAAACAATGTTTGTTATCGTGCAAGGAGGTCAGGATCAGAACTAGAGAAGGAGTAAAACAGTGTCAGAAGCGGGACCAGAACGAGAACCAGACCAGAACCAAAACAGGGTCGGAAGCGGGACCGGAACGGGGATCGGACCAGAAACAAAAGTTAGTTACCAAGTTCAACTTCCCCTCCAGATCTGGTTTTGACCAAGAGTAAAGATATAAAGACGTCATAATAATGAACAGGAGTTGAATAATTCTAGCAAACGAAGAGTATTTCAAACAAGACAGTCATATGAACCATAAACCCTAGGTCACATGGGCCCCAAAGGAAACTAGAAATAGCATGGTTTAACCTTCCAACAACTCCTCCGTACAAAATTCATTTAAACAATGGAAAAGGTTATATTGCAAAACCTTATTTCGCCCGACACTCTACTTCCAAAAAATAGGGCACAACAAGAATCCCGCACGAACAACCCAAAACTAACGTGAGAATACCAGAATAGGATCTCAAAACGAATTTCATCACCCAAGCAAGGAAACCCCTTCAAAAATTGAAACCCTAGTCAAAACCAGAGTACGACAAATGAACCCGTCACGAAAGTGATAGCAGAATGAATAACAAAACCAAAAATGACAAATGAAAAACAACGCAAAATGGAACGAAACGGAAAAGAAAGAACCAAACAATCAGAACAAGAATAACAACACAAACACCAACAAAGGAAACAAAAGAAAGAACAAAACCCCTCTCGTGAATGTGCCAAAACAACACACTCGAAAGAAGAAACGGGAGAAGGAAAAACAAAGAAACTTACCTCAAAAAGCTCCTCAGAATTGACTAGAAATGACCCAAGATTTGCTCTGCAATTCGTCCCCGCGATCAAATCAATTCTTTCGAGAATTTCCTGGCAATGGTTTGGTTAAACAATTCACATAATAATAACAATGAGGTAGTTTAAGCATAATTAAACCTTTAATCATTAATTCATGCGTGCAAACAGGCTGCATTTAATGCCATAAATGCGGTCATTCAGGGACGAAACCAACGATGCGAACAGACAGTTAAGTCAAGTCCATGGAACATCGAAAGGTAAGGTGGACGCAGAGCCAGGTCAGAACTAGATAAAGAAACTACACAAAGTTCCCTATTTCATTTCCAACCCTAGATCCGACCTTGACAAAAGGACCAACCAAAAACAACAAATGAAGACGGGGGCAGAGATAAAACCGAAATGGAACTTCATAAAGTTTGAAGTTCGATTCTAGGTACGGATCCAGTCCTGACAAAAAAGCAAAGAACAAAACACACAAGCACAAGGGAAGCGAGACCGGAGCGAACACCAAAACCGACCCAAACAACAAAGAAAGCAAGGAAGAAAAGGAGCGGAGACGGAGTCGAAAAAGGAACAAAATATGGAAACTTAAAATTTCATACTTTCCTTCCCGTTTTGATTTCGCTTCCGCGCGAGCAAACAAACAAAACAACAAACAAAAGGACGGACCAACCCAAGTGTTCATTGAAAACAACCAACATAACAAAGGAGAAACAAAAGAGAAGACAAAGTCAAAGTTGGAACTATATCCGAACTAGAAACCTTGAAAGAGTTCCATGTTTAGATTTGGTTCCAGACCCGCCTCCGACAAAACAAAAGACAGACTTAGGAGAAAAACAAAGAACTCCCAAGACCCAACCAAACAACCAAAGGCCAACAAAAAAAAAGAAAAAAGGGGACCCGTTTTATTCCAAAATAAATAAAATGGGGTTGTTATGCAAGATATAACAAATGGCGACTCGGCTGGAAAAAATGGTTTACCCATTTTTAAGATATTGAAGAATTTAGTCACCCCAAAACTTATAATTTATGAGACATGTTAACTTAAGTGTGATCAGAATATTTAAGTAAAGTTGACCTGGAATCTCAAATGTAGGACCAACATAAACTTCTACTTGAATCTGAGTGTGTGCATGCTTATGGTGCATCCTTCTTTATTTGAGCTTTCTCCACACCTAAACAACTATATCTACAATCCAAGCTACATGGGTTGAGTTCTTCAACTGTCGTGCAATGGAATCCTGGGTATTGCTCCGCTGCCAGTCAGGCATCAATAGCCCCGACGAAGATACCGCTAGTTCTCTCAAAGCATTGCTCTACTGCCAGTTAGGCGTCCATAGCCTGATAGAGATACTTGAATTACCCATTTAGTATTGAGTTTTCCTTTATTTTAATGCTTCTCTTTTCTTATTTATTTTACAGGCCTTATGAAAATTCTTTTCAAAAACCTTCTCAATACAAAGACATTAATAGTCTGAGATGTGGGTTGAGAACTACAGTGGATCCCGTGACAGTTTTGGGGAAACAAATTTTTCACTTGAATCGAAGATATAATCACCTTGAGATGAATAGGCACTTTATAGTCGGATGTTTTATCTATTTTGTGACAGATTTCAATGATAGTTCAGGGGGTTATCTACAATATACCTTACTCCTAATAGCCTTCAGACTCATGCTAAAATGACCATAAGACATGAGCTTTAGAACAAAATCTTTCAACATATATGCTTAAAAATGCCTAAACCAATTTCTCTCCTAGTGCCTACAACATTCTTTGAATAACAACCCCACTATTTCAAGATGGAAAGAAAAGAGAATCCCCAAGGAGAAGACAAGATAGACACAAAACAACAAAGGAAACAAAGAGAAAGAAAGAAACAACAAACAAACAACCAACAAAAGCAAAGAACCAGTAATTACACACAATACATATATACAACCAATTCAAAAACTCAAACCTTTACGATCTGAAGTAATGTTTGAGAAATTGCCCATTGACTGGCAATAGAACAGGTTCTCCCATCAAGGTGCTCAAACAAAAAGCGTTCTCACCCAATATCTCGGCTACTTGATACAGACCTAGCCAGAGTCTATCAAATTTATGGTGATCACCCTTTTTCTCCTTAGCCTTATCCCACAACAACACTAGATCTGAGATTCTGAATGCCTTAATCTTAGCTCTTTTGTCAAACCAACATTTGACAACAACCTGATGCTTGAAAAATTATTGTAGAGTAGCGTCTCTCTGTTCTTCCATGTTTAAAAGGTTATTTAGTCTTACCTCAATCCGGTCATCTCTTGTATAAAAATCCTGCATGAACTTAAGAACAGGTATCTATAAGTGTATGGGGAAAATTGGATCTTGGCCATAGACTAATTTAAAAGGGGAACTTCCTAGAGCAACCTTAATACGAGTTCGATTTTCCCATAAGGAAAATCTTAACTGGGTATGCCAGTCCCTAGGATTACTTTCAAGTAATTTCTTTATCACTTCTAACAGATTCTTGTTAGTAGATTATGCCACACCATTTCCCTGAGGATAATAGTTAGAGGAATATTTCAAGATGATTTTATGTTCGTAAGCCCATTGTATAAATTCAATAGATGAAAAGGTAGGGCCATTGTCACATACTAGGGCAAACGACACTCCAAACCTGGTAACAATATTTTCAGTAAGAAATTTGATAACCACCTCAGTGGTGTTGTTCTTGCATGGCTGAGCCTCAGTCCAAGGGGTGCAATAGTCTGTAGCAGTTAGAATGAATTTGTGTCATGTAGAAGAATTAGGATTAATTACCCCAACAAAATCCAGTGCCCATTGGGCAAATGGTCTTACCTCATATACCGGTTGTAGAGGCATTGCTGGATTACGCTCCTTTGATGCAGAATTCTGACATGTATGACATGTCCTGACGTGTTGATGTGCATCCCTGAACACATGGGGCCAATAATATCCTGACTTGAGGATTTGATGAGCCAAAGAATCTGTTGATCTGTGTCCTGTGCCATGCCTACCATGGAATTTATCCATGGCATGCTTGGCTTCTTGTTGATCTAGACATCGCAGGTACACCCCCTCATAATTTCTTCTGTATAGAGCCCCTCCTTTGAGCATGTAATGAGCACTCTTCATCCTCAGTGCTATTCTCTGGGTAGCATTCATCCCTTCTGGGCATTTGTTATTGAGAAGGAAGAAGATCAAGTCAGTATACCATGGGTCCTTGGTAAATGAGTGCATAGTATATTGCTGACAGGTAATATTCTTGTCAACATCTGCCATGGCCTTTGATAAACCTTTTCCTTGAACTAGTTTCATTGGATGGATCTCTAATTCATACTCTTGCAGGATAGCCATCCATTTTCCTCATCTTTCCCCTAATTTGCTTTGCATAAGGAGAGACTTAATCGTCGGATCAAGCACTATAGCAATAACTTGGCTCCTCAGAATGTAATGCCTAAATTTTTTTACTACTTGTACCAATGCAAAGGCCTATTTTTCCAAGGGTGGGTACTTGACTTCTGCATTCTTGAATGGCGAGCTCATGAAGGCAATTGGTCTTTCATCTCCTTCACCTTTGTGTTGTGTTAGGACTGATACACATGAATGATCAGATGCAAATGAATAAATATAAAAGGGCTTTAGGTAATCTGGGCTAGTCAAGACCGGTGCCTCAGATATTGATTGCTTAATTTGCGAAAATGCAGATTTAGCTTCATTGCTCCATTCAATTTTAGCATCTTTCTTCATCATCTCGTTAAGGGGTTTGACAATTTCTACAAACCCTATTGTGAACTTCCTTACAAAATTAATCCTCTCGAAGAAGTACCTCATCTCCTTTTTACTTCCTAGCATCATCAATTTCAAAATAGCCTCAACTCTGTCGGGATCTATGGATATTCCCTTTTCTGATATCATATGCCCTAGAAGTTTCCCTTCAGAAACTCCAAAGACACATTTCTTGGGATTTAGAGATACTCCATAGCTGATACATCTCTTAAGGACCTTTGCTAAATCAACAGCATGATCCTTTCTCTTCTTGGAAAAGATTGTCAAGTCGTCCACATATATAATAATACACTTACCTATCAAATCTTTAAAAGCCACATCCATTGCACACTGAAAGGTAGCTCCAACGTTAATGAGGCCAAACAACATGCGTCAATAGGCAATTGTTCCCCATTTTGTAGTGAAGGCAATCTTCATCCTATCTTCATGGCTGACCAACACTTGGTTATACCCAGAATAGCCATCTAAAAATGACATCATCTGAGATCCGTTGACAATTTGTAATACCTCATCGAGAGAAGGAAGTGGATAGTTATCCTTCTCTGACGCTTTATTTAGATTCCTGAAATCAACACACAGCCTGATCTCCCCACTTTTCTTACGTACTGGAACTAGATTGGCAACCCACGTGGAATGCCTTACTGGGAAGATGATTCTTGTTGATAAAATTTTTTGCACTTCCTTCTGTATCAATGGTTCGATCAAAGCGTTGATCAGGCATTGCTTTTGTCGAAAGGGCTTGGCTTCTAGCTTCAACGGTATTGTGTGCGTGATCACAGAGGTGTCAAAAGACTTCAAATCTTCATAACTCCAGGAAATTGCCGCAATATCTTCTTTTAACACCTTGATTATTTCATTTCTGATCTCCTCAGGGCAGGTCTTGCCTATAAGGACATTTCTTTCGGGACCTGAATCAACCAAATTAATAGATTTGTACTTCCCTCCTTCACTTTGCGTTGGCACTCTCTCCCGAGCTTGAGGATCAAAATCAAATATCCTTTCTAAGGCTACCATCCCCTTGGGGATGCTGTTACTTTTTAAGTTCATTACTCCTTCTGTATCACAACCTTTAGGGTCCCATTCTCCCTGATCTCTATTTGATTCATCTACGATTTGCCCTTCAAAGACATTTGAACTTGCCAAGAAGGCGAGTATGTGTTGGTCGTCATCGAAGACCTGAATATTCTAAACATTATCAGGGACTGTTGGGATTGAAACTAGCTCAACTGAAAATATTTTCAATTTGGAGTCCTGCATAGGCTCCAAAGTACTAGCAGTAACTGCCAAAGCATCTGCAATCTGATTTTGTTCCCTAGGAATCAAAGTAATTCTGAAAGTGTCAAAGTCCTCAATCAGATTCCAAACCCTATTTTTGTAAGTAGCCAATCTTTTATTATGGCATGTATATTGGCTGCGAACTTGTTTGATAATGACTTCAAAGTCCCCCATCACCATAAGAGATGTGACCTTCTTCTGATGGGCAAACATTAAGCTCCTAGCAAGTGCTTCGTACTCTGCCACATTGTTTGTGCAACCAAACTGTAGCCTATAGGAAGTAAAGTAAGTCTTCCCCTTTGTGTTGGTTAATTCCACCCCTGCTCCACTTCCTGATTTGGACTTAGAGCCATCAAATTTCAGACTCCATAATTGATCTAGTTCTGGGATCTCTTTCTTTTTCTGGCCTACAGTCTTTTTCTTGGCAGAAGTATATGGCAACTCAGACTGGTGCTGATCATTAGTACTTGAAAGTAACTGGGGGCACAGTTCATTAGAAGATTCTCTTGAATTGAAAATTTGTTTAGGAAGTGATTCCTGAACCTCCCCTTGAGTCAGGTCATGATTTAGCACCTTTTTCACCAATGCCCTAGGTAGTGGAAGTGTTTCTGGGGTAAGTGTAATTGGCAAAGACTGAGATTCCTCATTCTCTAGTGGTAATTCAGAACACAGAACCTGAGTCTGCTCGAGTTGAGAAGATGATTCCATCTAAGCAGAGCCGGCTCTCGTAAGGATGGTTGCATCCTTTGCTTGAAATGGAAATTCATTAGTAGAGGCTTGAGGTTGACATTCACAAGTTTCTTCTACCCGGGAGACATTTTTTAAAATATCTACACAAGGTTGGCAAGTTAACTCAGAATGATTATGGTAATGCACTCTACAGCAGTTAGGAAGTAGGAGACTCCACATATCAATCCCCTCTCCGAGTACTAGCCTATCTTGTTGTAATTTCATTGTTAGGACTTGCTGATTAACAATAATCATTGGGTCATTTTGTTGTGAAAGGGGTGAGTCATTAGAATGAAGTACTGAAAAGGTCATGATTTCCTCCTGCTTGTAAGCTCCTATCTCGGTTTTCAAATAGGCTACCTCATTAGGGGAATCATACTCAGTGATCATGTGTTTGAGCCTGGGCTCACTTTCAATTATGATCTGGCTTTCTATTCCTTTCCAGGGTAGCCACATGTGTGAGAAATCCAAAGACAAATATCCACCTAGACTTTTCATCAAGTCTCTGCTGAAGAGCATACCATAGGTTTTTGGGATATCTACGACTTGGATATCCACATAAGTTTGGATCCTTGGATTAGATCCAATCTATACATGGACATTTTAAAGCTCTCCTACCACATTAACTTATGTTTTGTCTAACTGGATAACATTTTTATTTGTATGGAGTGGGCTCAGACCTAACTTCCTACAAATCGAAAACGGCATGACATTCCCCGACGCCCCATAATCCAGCAGACAGTTGTGTAAATTCTTTCCAAAAATTCTTAAACTTAGCAAGAAAGGTGGAGTACCAGTCTTACCTTTATAGAGAGTTGCATTCATCTCATTAGTAGGAGTCACCTTTTCTCTTCCTTTTGACCTGTCTGCTTCCCCCAAGGCTTTCAACAAAATTTCCTTTTGAGCAGGGCACCATTTCAAAATATCAAAGAAAGACATTGAAGTCTTCTACCTCTGCATCTTTGTAATGAAATCAAATTCTGAATCATTCCTAACCTGATATTTAGGAATTGAAGATGAATTACCTTTGTTCTGAGAATCTGATGGCCCCTTTGGTGGTGGTGGATTATTATCAGCATTCTGATTTGGTGGGACCATGTTATTAGGAGGGGCAAAGGTCGTGAATGGCCCTCTGTTATGATTTCTAAGGAAATGGCCCCCCTTGGTTTGGAAGGCTTGGGCATCGTACACATCTTCCACCACTTCATTGTCTTCCTGGTTAGGAAATGGAATTTCTTCCTCAAAGATATCATATGCCATGGCAGTATCCGTTGATCCACCAGATTTGTTGGATCACCCTGGAATGGAGCATCAACTTGGGCTATCTTAACCATCTTTTCCATCTCTAGGAAAATTACTTTAGAATGGACCGCAGTATCATGTATTCTACACCAATTGGTCGTAAGGTTGAGGTTTGCCACGTTAGTAGTGTGTGGCTTCTCGTCTCCCGCTTGATAATTGTTGGAAACTCCTCCGTTATTGGGTCCAGTCTTCCATGGCCTATTATTGTCAGGCCTTTGATTGTATCCTCTATTCTGATTTTGATAGTTTTGATTAGAGGATTTTTGGTTCTGGAAATTCCTATTGGCGTTCTGGTTGGTATTATAATTATGATTAGGATTTTGGTTAGGATAACCACCTTGATTAGAATATCCTCCCTGATTCTGAAAACCTTGGTTCTGGTTGTGAGGGGGATTTTGTCTAAGTTGAGCCATGTCATTAGACATCTGAGATAGTGTCTTTTTGAGAGTCTCCATCTCATTGGTCAGTTGGAGAGTCTTTTCACTTTCTACATTCTTCACAACAAAAGATTGATTAACTGAACTTGATCCTCCAGCTTGATTTTGGTAATTTTGATTTTGCTGGGAGGAATCCTGGGGACCATTGTTAAAAAATGGCAAGGGAGGTGAAGCTTGGAACTCAGACATGGGTCCGTATTGGGAATAGGACATCCTTGGGACCGTATTGAATAGAGGGGGTGGATTGGACATTTGGTATCCTATAGGAGGGAGAACTCCTAGACTCCCAGATTACAGACTGATTTGTTGTTGCAACTGAATGGCGAGATGATATACCTTAGCCAAAGAGTTAGTTTCGTTAGCATTATATGTCTTTTTCAAGAACAAGCCAATCAAAGGGTCCATAGCCCTTAAGTACGCCAAGATGGCGATGTTCTTAGCCACTAGGTAAGGATCCTACAACCTTCGGTACATTCTTTGGAACCTGGTGTTGAATAGAGGTAGCGGTTCATGGTGTTCTTTTCTTATTATGGCAAACTGGTGGTAAAGGATAGCATGGTCTACATAAACCCTGAACTGATTGATAAAAGCGTTCTCCAAATCTATCCAACTTAGAACCGACCCTTGGGGTAAGTTCAGGTACCAATTGTACGCCATGTCTCCCAACGAATAGGGGAACAATCTGCACACAACGTCCTAATGAGCCACCTGAGCATGGGTACAGGCATCTTTAAATGCTTGTATGTGCTCCTCGACACTTCTTGACTCTCCATGCATGTACTTAGGACATAACCTCTCTGGGTTCTTGGGGAGATCATGTATACCTCCAAGGATAGTCCCTAATGGTGAAGGGTTATTGATAAAGTAAGCCATAGGTCTTGGCGGTGTTACAGGTTGAGTAGGTTGTGGAATCGGTGAAAGTGGTCGGTGAGGTGGTGTAGATGGGTTTGGTGGAAACCCAAGTGGGGTGAGCGGTGGTGATAAAGGTTGGATCAAACCTCTATGGGCCCATGGCCTATGCGCGACAGGGGTTTGGAGTTCAACAAGTGGTTGAGGATTCTGAGAAGATCTAAGAACTCTCTCATACCTATCTGGTGAAAATGACCCAATGCGAGCCAGCTTGTTCTTCAAGCCCTCCTTCTAGCGCCAGATCTGTTGATGGTCAAAACAACACAACAACATTAAACAAAATATTACTATTCTACTTCTCCTGAAAGAGAAAGATAACACATGGAGATCTAACTCCCAAGGTACTGGTAATTGGTTCTCAATTATATTGATTTCACTAAGTGGTTGATATAACTGTAATGTTCAAGGGGCCTTTGCTGGTAACAAAGAACAAGACTGCATAGCATCAATTAGTCTATGTTTGGGGGGGGTTTAAATAAAAGAAAAAGATAAATAAGAGCTTTAAATCAAAGAAACATGAGTAAAATTATTACATATCCAGACATGCATATCAATAATGAGTGTTTATTCCACCTAACCACAACTATAGAAAGATACAATTCATAGAATAAACTATGCTACTGCATACATCCATAATGCTAATTCAGATACCATCAATATTCACTAAACTTACTTCAAACAAATCACTCGCTCATCATCCAAAACACAAATCAAATGAATACAATAACAACTTAATTCATAGATAATCCAATGATATAATCTTAAATCCAGTTCCTTCTATTGACTTTCATCAAATAAGACAAAATTAAGCACAACAATAATCACTGGTGTATGGATTGATCATGTACCATTAACTTTATCAAAATAGATCCAAACTTTAAAATCATAACATGAAAATGTATGAAAAACTGTAAAATAACCAAGTTTTTTTTTGAACTTTAGAGTATCTCTCCTAAAACATAGAAATCCTAGATCTAATCACTATTTTTATCATCAGGTGGCTGATCTTTCTTTTATTAGCCGACCTTTACAAAGTAGATTCTAATAATACATATAGGGTGCCACATGCAGGAGTTTCTCAATTATCAATCAAGATCCACAATTCATGAGTCGAAAATGAACACAGAAGTAGACTCAGGAACCCCTGTTTCAAGACTGACCACTCTGTTGTGCCAACAAGAAATCTGATATTCCAAGAAGAGAGTGAAACCGACGGATCAAACTCAGAGTTGAGCCTATGTCAAGACTCAGAAAAAGAGGAGAAGAGCAGATAGAGTATGGTGAAAAGAGTAAGTCACATTTGCACTGAATGCTCAAGGGTGTACTCGTCATAACTGGAGAACACCTATTGAAGAGTACCAAAATCCGGCCCATCTAACCAATCACTTTCAAATTTGATCCTTTAAAATTCTGTAGCAACCAACCTTTGCATCTCTTTTAACTTGATTAACTCCTTTCTAGCAGTTCTTACCTCCTCTCGAATATCCATAAACTGATCTAACAATAACTCCTCCCCATCATCTCCCTTTTGCATGATTTCCTCAAACCTACCCCTCCATCTCTCCCTTAGTTTATCCAAAGACAGGGCTTCTTTGTTTGAGGAATCTAAGTTGATTAAAATGGCCACAATTGCCTCTAATTCAACCATCTTTTGATTCAAGTCTTTACTCATTTCTCATACTTCTTCTTGATGTCCATGCATAGCCCTAGACTTATATCTTATGATGCTCACAGTTTTTTCGACAAAATCTTCATTACCCTGCTCAAGAATTGAATATTCCAGCAAGGTGGACTTGGGCACTTTGCTAATATCCTCAAGCCTTTTAACATATTCCTTATATTCATCATCCTGCTTGTCCAGATCATTGACCTGCTGGTCTAGATCCTCTGCCAATTCAAGAGCAGCCTTATGAATTTTAGAACCTTCAACAAGAACATCATCAACCTCTTGGTTGAGCTTATCCAACCATTTATCCATCATCCCCACCTTGCTTTTCATTTGAATCAAATCATTTGCTTCACTCTTTGTTAACAAAACTAGGGATTCAGGAAGAGCAGCTTGTTGAGAAATGGGACTTGAAACATCTTTCAAAAAACTATGGAGCTGATCCAATTGAGCCTTAAGCTCACCCTTCCTTTTTTTTATCTTTAATCATCTGGGTTTTAGTTGAAGAGGCCACAATATCAATCAAACTCATCTGCTGGTTTCCCATAGGCTTTCCTAAATTTACTACCCCCAATTGATAATCAATGATTTGCATATCATCATGACTCTTCTCCATTACAGGTATGGCACATTCAACAACAATCTCTCCAGGATCAGTGAGCCTAGTAGAGTGAAGAACCCAAGCCTTCTTTTTAGGTTTCTCCTTACCAATTTCTTTCATCATTTCCTCCCAATTTAATGGCTGTGATTGGACAACTTGCTTTCTTTCCAAGTCCAGCTTTAACCAAGTAGGAGCAATAGGAGTAGTGGCTACCTGGGGTGAAGAAGAAGCAACAGTAGTGGAAGAAAGAGGTTGTAACAATGTAGGCCCCGGTTGAGAATCAACTTCCTGCACATTTTGTTGATTACTTTGTTCCTTTTCCTATGCTAACCTTTCTGCTTCCTCTTTATCCTTTTGTTCTTGCAACCTTTTAGCCTCCAGCTCTTGCTTTAAACATTCCTCTTCCTCTTTCTTTTTCTCTAACATTTGATCCCACTGCTTCTTCAACTCTTCAACATAGTCCCATGCCTCCTTGGACTTCTTTTCATATTCAACAATCTCAGTAACCTCTCTTTCCCTTATCAAATGTTCTTGCTCTTCCTTTTTCCTGTAAGCCTCTTCTTGTGCTTTGAGCTTGGCTTCAATAGCTTCTTTTTATCTTCTTTGTTGAGCCTTTTCCTCTTCAAGGTTATGAATTTTCTGTTGCATCATCAACTTATCCCTCTATTCAGGAATCTTGAGCTCCTGCTCCTTTTGTTGTTGGTGTTGAGCTAATTCATCGGCCTTGACCTTATCTTCCAATTCCTTCTGCTTGACCGGCAACTCAGATTGTGCCTTGGCCTCCTCCTCTTGTTGCTTAGCTGATTCCTCAGCTTGTGCCTTAGCATCAACTTCTCTTTTTGCATCTTCAAAGAGTTTCCACTGATCTTATTCAGTCAATATATGTTTGGTTCCTGCATCATCTGTCATATCAAGCGATGTTAATACCTGATGCTCTTTATCAGATGGAGTCTTTTCTGAATTTGTTTCTATGTTATGTATCTCAATTTCATCCTCCATTCACTTTAAGACCTCTACTTCATTATGGAGGGATCCCTTTGATGATTCTTGACCTAATTCCTGTGCATCAGAGGGTTGAGTCGATACCTCCCCTGTAGCAGATGTAGAAGTAGCCACCTCCGCAATTGTTTCATCTTCCTGTACCTTTGGAAGGTCTTGAGGATCCACCTCCTCTTGTGTACTAGAAGGCATAAACTCTAAAGGCTCCTTAGGTGCCATCCTTTTCTTTTCCCTTTTATATCCTTGGGTGGTACCTGCAGCTTTCCTCTTCTTAGATGATGGAGCCTCAGCCTGATTAGCCCTCAAACTCACCCATTGAATACTCCTATCGAGCACCGGTCTTGCAATCTACATTATGTCAATTGTCTCATCAACATTCCAATCTATTGGATCAAGATCCTTAGTACCAATCTTTTCTGCATCATACCTGGGATCCAAAATTATCCCATCATCAGACAATGTTTCTAGAATGTCTTCCTTTATCCCAAACTCAACCAAAAGTGGGATAGGTATCCTTTCATAATTCTTTTTCCTAAGGTCATATTCATCTTGCAAGTCCTCCCAAAAATCCTCCAATAGGCTAAAGTGCTTCTCAAAGACACTAAGAAGCAAAGCCCTCATCTTGTGCTTGGGGTCATAGTATTTCCTTGCGGTGTACAAGCCCAACTTTAAATAAACTAATTCATCATAATCTACCTTAGTTGCCTGAATGTGTGGACAGTTAAAGGCTCCCAGCTTCGTTGGAAACTTATGGCACCCAGTCTTGTGTTTGTTGCCAAACTAGAAAGTCACAGCCGAGGCTTGATAAATAAACTCCATTAAAATGATCCTATCACCATAATGTCTAGGTAGCAAATTGGGGTGACCGTCAAAGCCTGCTAACCTGAAATAGGTGAATGTGGGGTACTAGATAAACCAATGCCACCATTCATTCACAAAAGCCATTGCCTCCCTGCTAAGCCTATATCCAACATCACCATTAAGTTTGTTAATAATGACATAAATAAAGGCATCATTTACCCTTCTATAATGTTGCTCTGATGCCTGCAAGGTGAGCTGATGATAATACTCCCACACTCTCTTCTGTCCTTGGGCTTCCCCCAATGTACCTACTGTTTGAAGTCTAGGAAAAATCCCTACTCGGGCAGCTGCATAAACTACATAGGAGGTCATAAAGAAACGCTTGGTTTCTCTCACTTTTATCATTTGATTGTGAATATTGTCTAGTACTATCATTGGCCAGTCAAATTGTTGCCTTCCATCCAAAATAGTTTGAATGAAAGGAAACATCCATTCTTTAAATAGTGAAGCATCCCTTTTTCCAAACACCCTAGAAAGGAACATGATTATATCTGCAATTTCTTTACTAAATTCTACCCTCTTAGGCTAGTCTGGAAGCTTGGTCAGAGACTTCTTCTCGACCCTCATCTAAGTCTTATTCATGTGAAATCTATTCCTCTCCTTATTATCACTGTAAAGCTTCAAAGCCTCTGCCTCATTCAATTGCTTAGGATTCTTGGAATCAGGTATATGAAACAAAAATTTGATCATTGGAGGCGTGAAGTCAATAATGACATTACCCTTTACATCCACACACTGCCTAGTAGCAGGGTTATATGCTCCAACTG
The DNA here is from genome assembly GCA_007258455.2 of Sequoia sempervirens. Lineage (NCBI taxonomy): Eukaryota > Viridiplantae > Streptophyta > Pinopsida > Cupressales > Cupressaceae > Sequoia > Sequoia sempervirens. Next base: position 28,116 of record VDFB02349626.1, read on the forward strand.
CTGCAAGAATCAACTTCGGACATTGGACAGATTGGGGAAAAAGTGCAACATGTGCCAGTCCTGATTGAACAATCCTTTTTGTCCTTCCTATGATCTATTCTTCAGTGAATGTTTCCTCATGCAATTCTTCATAATTAAAAGGGCCCAAATTAGTGTTAGTAATATTAGCCCAGTCGGAATCAATTTTGCTAGCTGTGAGGGCCACTTCCCTATGCCTACATCTCAAGGAATATGGAAGTTGTTCCACTTTGATCTTCTTCGGTCTAACTCCTTGCCATGAAGTTTCACCTGGTTGGCTTCTCTAAGAGGCCTCATCTGATGCTCCCAACATTTCTTGATTCCTGCAACAACTTCTTGTATTAGATGAACAAAACATCTAAGTTAGTCAATCAAATAATCCCTCCTCCATCCTCCTAAGATAATATTTACTTGGTCAAACTATGCCTTTATCGGAGGCAGAACCATAGAATTATTAGCCATAATCAATGTTTCTTATCATGCGGCGAGGTCGGGATTGAAACTAGAGAAGGAGTAAAACAGTGTCAGAAGCGGGACCAAAATAGGAACTAGACCAGAACCAAAACAGTGTCGGAAGCGGGACCGAAACGGGGATCGGACCAGAAACAAAAGTTAGTTACCAAGTTCAACTTCCCCTCCGGATGCGGTTTTGACCAAGAGTAAAGATATAAAGACGTCATAATAATGAACATGAGTTGAATAATTCTAGCAAACGAAGAGTATTTCAAACAAGACAGTCATATGAACCATAAACCCTAGGTCACATGGGCCCCAAAGGAAACTAGAAATAGCATGGTTTAACCTTCCAACAACTCCTCCGTACAAAATTCATTTAAACAATGGAAAAGGTTATATTGCAAAACCTTATTTCGCCCGACACTCTACTTCCAAAAAATAGGGCACAACAAGAATCCCGCACAAACAACCCAAAACTAACGTGAGAATACCAGAATAGGATCTCAAAACGAATTTCATCACCCAAGCAAGGAAACCCCTTCAAAAATTGAAACCCTAGTCAAAACCAGAGTACGACAAATGAACCCTTCATGAAAGCGATAACAGAACAAACAACAAAACCAAAAATGACAAACGAAAAATAGAACGAAACAGAAAAGAAAGAACCAAACAAGCAGAACAAGAAGAACAATACAAACACCAACAAAGGAAACAAAAGAAAGAACAAAACCCCTCTCGTGAATGTGCCAAAACAACACACTCGAAAGAAGAAACAAGAGAAGGAAAAACAAAGAAACTTACCTCAAAAAGCTCCTTAGAATTGACCAGAAATGACCCAAGATTTGCTCCACAATTCACCTGCCCGATCAAATCAATTCTTTCGAGACTTTCCTGGCAATGGTTTGCTTAAACAATTCGCTTAATAATAACAATGAGGCAATTTAAGCATAATTAAACCTTTAATCATTAATTCATGTGTGTAAACAGGCTACATTTAATGCCATAAATGCGGTCATTCGGGGATGGAACCAACGATGCAAACAGACAGTTAAGACAAGTCCACGAAACATCAAAAGGTAAGGCGGACGCGTAGCCAGGTCAGAACTAGATAGAGAAACTACACAAAGTTCCCTATTTCATTTCCAACCCCGGATCCGACCCCTACAAAAGGACCGACGAAAAACAACAAATGATGATGGGGGCAGAGACAAAACTGAAATGGAACTTCATAAAGTTCAATTATAGGTCTAAATTTGGTCCCGACCAAAAATAAAAAAACAAAACACACAAGCACAAGGGAAGCGGGACCGAAGCGAACACCGGACCCGGCCCAAACAACAAAGAAAGCAAGGAAGGAAAAGAGCGGAGACGGAGTCAGAACGGAACAAAATATGGAAACTTAAAATTTCATACTTTCCTTCCATTCCCGATTCTGCTTTTGCGTGAGCAAACAAACAAAACACCAGCAAATGTGCAACAAAGAAAAGGGTGGACCAACCCAAGTGTTCATCGAAAACAACTAACAAAACAAAGGAGAAACAAAAGAGAAGACGGAGTCGGAGTCAGAACTATATCCAAACTAGAAACCTTGAAGGAGTTCCATGTTTAGATTTGGTTCCGGACCCGCCTCCAACATAACAAAAGACAGACTTAGGAGAAAAACAAAGAATTCCCAAGACCCAACCAAACAACCAAAGGCCAACAAAACAAAAGAAAAAAGGGGACCCATTTTATTCCAAAATAAAATAAAATGGGGTGGTTATGCAAGGCATAACAGGAGGATTTAAATATAAACCCTTGATCCTTTTTTACCACCAACACCAACTTTAAAATACAACCATTGATATTTATTTGAATGAATTTCAAAAGATTCTTAACCTGCTCTAAAAGTTAAGCTAAATGAAGAGGCCAGTAGAAGGATGATTTAAAACCCTTGAGAAAGTCACTTTAGTTATAGGTGATTGGTGACTATAAGTCACCTTCAGATTATAACAAAATTTTACTAAGTCTTTTAACCTGCTTTACAAATTATAAACCCTAAACTTAGAGACTTAGGGTTTCAAGAATTAAGTCTTTTAGATTCCATTTTACAACCACTTCACCATGAAACAACTCCTTTGCACTCATAAGTATGAAGTCTTGTCATAAAAAGCAATGGAGTATGAAGACTAACAAGAATAGAGTAAGTAGAGTAAGCTTCCACCACACATACATGTACAATTGATCATAAATGCATCTTCCAATGAAGCAGAAGGTGAGCACCAAATGAACCTCTTAAAACCAATTTCAAGCAACTCTATGAAGCAACACTATCCTTCAAGCAATCTAAAGCAACATCTATATTACTTTTATTGTGAAGCAACACAAACATGAAACACCTTTGCTATCATGGAACTTTCATGAAACACCCTTGACATCACATGCATGTTTGACTTTGAGGCCTTCTATCTGACCATCAATTACACACCTTTGACATCAATGACAAAAAAATGCCACTACCAACAAACTCCCCCTTTGGCATTGATGTCAAATTAACCAATTTTTACTTATTGCTACCCTTGTGAAGTGGACTGATTGAATAATTTTCTCCCCCTTTGACAACAATGACAAAAGGACCCATGACAATAATAAGAGAAAACTTTCACCATTAGCCTAGCACTGAATATTAGCAACCACCCTTGATGATTGAGAGAAAGAAATTGTTAACTAAGCCATGTATACCATTTTCCAAGACAACTATTATTTTCAAAACCTCATTAACTAAGATACAGTAGCAAGCAATAGCAAGATGCAAGATTCGAAACAGTCAAATCCACTGTCATACTAGCATATTGGAAACAATCATTTCAAGACACAAAAGCAATGTCTATTCAAAACACAAAGACACTATATACAACAAAATATCTTCAAGGCAACTGAATATAAACCATCATCTCAGCATACAATTGTTTACTCCCTCATTGGAAAACCTTAAAGAAGATGTGCAAATTCTCTATGATGATCAAGAGTATAGAGCATGACCATTATAATGCTAAGCATTGACATCACTGTTACCTCAACAAAATAGATACTTGATCATAACTGATATACTTTGCCCCCTTTGAAATACTAATGATTGGACAACATTCTACACTTTCAGATGATTATTATAAAATGAATAAAGGAGATTTTGAGCACATAAACTAACCTACTTGAGAGAAATGTACTTTTTCCTAAAGTGACTATCTTGAGATAAACTGACTTCGTAATGTGAAGATGTCTTTAACAAATCACTCACCACAAAATATAAGCATACATACATTGAAGACCTCATCTCTCCCACATTGGAATTTCTATTGAAGTACCTTACTGACATGAGAGTTTCTATGCTCATGGAAGACTTGGCAACACCGTCATATTAAGATGATTGTTTCATATCACAATATTGGAAAACACTGTTCAAAACACCGTTGAATAAACCAACCTAAATGTCGATATGTCAAAACTTAAATGTCAACATGCCTCATAATATGTCATTATGACAAACTTGTAACCTTGATTTTCTACTTGATGAAACCTCTTGAAAACATCTCCTCTCTACCCATGACTGACTGCACATACTCCTTAAACAAAAAATCATTATTACTTGGCATAAACATGATAGTTTTTTAAGGAGTGCATAAGCATCACATTGTTTCCAAAAACTCATATAACCATAAAAAAATGGAACTACCATCATTGCGAGAGACTGTGTAACTAAGCACTGAGCATAGAAAAAACAATGAAAAAGACATCAAAGTAAGTGTGCAAGAATGATTGATTGAGTTAGCATGTTGCTCATTACAATATGAACCATACAATTCAAACCTTCTTCCTTATAAATGCTCGATGCCAAACACAATACTGGTTAGATTAGTCACAACTTGATGTTTTGCAAGGATACCCACAAGTATCTCTTCTTTCTGATTCACTATAACAATAGATGGTGTCATTCAATCTACTTCAGAATTCTCAATAACTTTTGGGTTCCTGCCTTCCATTACTACTACTCATGAGTTTATTGTCCCCAAAACAATACCAATAATGTCAGTGCAAACACAAGCATGAAAAACATTGTATTGTCCCTTCAAGAATCACTTCATTTGCTGTCCATTGGTAATACATGAGCAACCTTCCTCAGAAATGGAGAGCACTGCCATATATCACTGTACCAAATCCGACACCCTATACCATCTACAAACTGGTACACTTCTAAAAATACTTCTTAAGAACACACCACTCATGATTTGCAATGATAGTTGATGAATTACTGATTTCAATTCATGAAACTTGCACCCTATTATTCCCTCTTCTACACTTGAGCATTTGACCCAGTCACTAAACTTCTTAAGAAAAACATTACTGTGTAAGTAGATGCAACTATGCAAAGAACTGACCCACAACCCACTAACTTATTATCATCCAAAAATATAGGGATACACTGTCAATCATTGACTGAGAGAAACAAACCATGGATGCGAATCTATTTTCATTTACAATCATTCCTTTGCATAATCAGAAGTGTATTGAGAAGCACTTGTCAAGAATGACAAAAAGGCTTTCATAAAGCATACCTTAGGGTTTTAGAACTAAGACCCTCATCATTGTTAAACCCTAAACACACATGATTACTTGATACATGATCCCTTGTGAAGCACTGCTACGCCACAGACAAAGGCTTGGCATAATATCTTAAGACATCAAAATTAGAATAGTCAACTCTCAACCCTGTAGCATGACTATGCTAATACACGCTGATACCACTGAGACAGTGCACTTGATATGCACAACAAAATATTGAACACTGTCACCATTACATTGAAACATCATAAATATAGATTCGATTAAGAATCATTCCATTATCAATAATATTTGTTCAACTCCACTGCAACCATACAAGCACCATACTAGCATTGCCTTGTAGAAGCACTATTCTTAGTATAATACACCAAAGGCATTATCATACTGCTACATTGACTAGGAACAAATCAAAACCAAGAATAAGATCCATATAGATTGCAAATATTAGAACTGTCTGAGACAAATTTGAAACACCCTCATTCAAATCACTGAGAAACAGTCATAGCATAAATTGGTAGATACCAAAATAGTGGCACTAAAATGTCAATGTGCAATGCCACTGAGCATTATGCAACTTGAACAACATGTAAAACACTTCATACTTTAATGTGCAGACCTTGTATTGATATACTGTCATACACTTTGCACCAATACCTCACTTTGCCACTTTGACAACAATAAATTTTCTTATTAACCTTCTCTAGTACTTGATATTAGTCATTCAATCATTTGAAATCTGCTCTTAAACTATTACAACTATCATGAATATGACTTCATAAATATCAAAACCATAAATAACATCAAACTGACTTTTCACAAATTCTTTTTTTATTTACAACCTCTTGGTTGTTATCTAAGGGGCTGAATAATAGAACTATAAATATCTCCCCCTAACCTTATGATTTTCTTTATGCACTTTTAGATGTCACTTGTGCAGTATGCACAAGCTTAGATTCATCCTTCTCCTAATTTTGTTTTCTTCTTCGAACCTTTTGAATGTCTGTCTTCTTATGGTGGTTAACTAATTTCAATAGATCACTCCTACAAAATTGTGAAATATGTCCAAACCTATGACATCTATAGCATATGATCTTGTTTCTTCTATTTAACCATTCAAAGGAGTTATTATTACATCCCACTTTCCTTGCATACATCCAACAGTCCATTGCCCTATGACTAAACTCAAAACATGAATAGCAATAACCATGAACTAAATTTTCAAATCTAGATCTGTGGTGTTGTTCTGAATGAATTTTTTTTTTGAACTTGTTATCGCTGGCTTGAGCAGGGGTACCTCCTTTTGTCATCTCCTTATCTCTAGCCTTAGGAGCAACAAAATGATAGTCTAGATCTATTTTCTTCCTTGGAGTTTTTTTGATCTTATAATTCTTCCCTTCTTCAAAACCTAACCCAGTAGTGTCCTTGTGATGTTTTTGCTTGCTCAACATCTCATATAAACACTCAGTACTCTTTTCAAACTGAAGTTACTTGTGTAATTTGGAAGATGCTTTTCCTAACTCATTTCTCAAAGAAACTATCTTTGATTCATACTTCACACAATCAACCTCTTTTTCCTTAAGTTGATTATTGACTTCTTCTTCTATTTTCCTGACTTCTACAATTTGAAATTTCAACTCTATTATTAGTTTTTCTGTATCTTGAAGGCTTGAAAGTGTTTTTGTCTTGGAAACCTTTTCTTCATGGAGTTGTAATATTAACCTTTGATTCTCCAATCTAAGTTTCTTAATCTCTTCAAGGACACAAATTAGATCACCTTCAATATCAACTTCACAATCATCTTCATCATATTCTTGTTCAAAGTCACTCACAAAGTGATCTCCTTTTTTGTCAATATTCCCAACTATAAAATCATCTTCTAACCTTGTATCCTTTTCATTTGTATTCCATATCTCTTAACTGCTTCTTCATCAATTTTTATACTTGGTTTAGGTTGTGCTTGTTGCTTAGCATTCTATTGGGTATTTCTTTTTTCTTTGTTTCTTTTGCTTTTTTCCATTGTACTCCACCACCAAGTTCAACCCAAGTTGATTAAACTTATATAGGGAACCTTGCTACTCTAATACCACTTGTTGGAGTACAAGACCACTAAGAGGGGGGGTGAATCAATGGTCTAATTACTAATCAAATTTCAATACTAAACTCATTTGTTTGATTCAAAGAAACATATTGAAACATCTTAATCATTATAGATACTGAATGTGGAAGGAGTCACAAATTATATGTAAATTTAAATATAATACTTGAAAAAAGATATCCAATCAAGCACAACATAAGAAACCACAAAGAGAAGACATAACACCAGGTTTATGAGTGGAAAACCCTAAAAGGGTGAAAAACCATTCTAAACATAAGCTTCATTAGGCCTCACTAGCCAAAACCTTTATAGGTTACAAGTTGTGTGCCTCACTGGCTAAACAACAATCCTCATTGACTAAAACCTTTAGGTTACAAGCTATGTGCCTCATTGGATAACCACAAGCTTCACTAGCTATAATATGCTTCATTGGCAATCTACAAGCCTCACTAGCTACAATATGCCTCACTGTTAATCTACAAGCCTCACTGGCTGAATCCTATGCCTCACTGGAAAAAAATCCATGTCTCATAGACACTCTTCAAAAGAAAAATAATAGGTTACAAAGGGTTACCCTGTTTCACTCCAAAACACTACTCAAACAGAGTTTCAACAAAGATTATCAAGGCTTTGTAACACCATTCTTACATATAGTCACCATGTCTTCAAAACTCTAAAAAAACTTAGCATCTTCTTGTATTTGAAGGAAGTAAGAACCTCACATCAACTCTGTCACCTTCTTTTAATCAAAAGATCATACTTTCTCTATCAAAAACCTTATTCAAATTTGCCACACCATACCTCATCAAACTGAAGCTACAATTTAGTATCATTCATTCATCCTTTCTATCATCATCATACTTTGCTCATGAAGGATACATTTCTTTGATAGCCTGAAACATTTAAATTTTTTAAAATCTTGCTTTGTCTTCAATAAGAAAACACCTTAACAAACCTTTGCATTGTCTCCAATCAATTTGAATACATAATTTGAAATTGCAGATGCCATTCTCTTACCAATCATATGTCAATAACACTTTATGAAAGATTGCAGTCATAATCAAACCAAAAAAAGCTCCATTTTTCACATTGCAATCATAAGGTATTATCTTCTTTTCATATAAGTCATAATCAATCACCATTTTATTTCCATTCTCAAACCCTACATTCAATACCTTAAACTCCAAAAATATGCTTTTCTTCACATAACCTTGACACACATACTTTCCATGTAAAAGACAAAAAAGCACACCTTCAGAATTTGTGCCAACCAAACATCCATCAATGACTCTTCACATTCATAATAGAAACAAAACTGTAAAAGTCACTAAGATGTTTTTCCTCCTATCAAAATAGCTACACCAGGAAATACATGTTGGAGGATTTAAATATAAACCCTCGATCCTTCTTTACTGCTAACACCAACTTTAAAATACAACCATTGATATTTGTTTGAATGAATTTCAAAAGATTCTTAACCTAATAAAAAAGTTAAGCTAAATGAAGAGCAGGTAGAAGGATGATTTAGAACCCTTGAGCAAGTCACTTTAGTTATAGGTGACCGGTGACTATAAGTCACCTTCAAATTATAGCAAAATCTTACTATGTCTTTTAACCTGCTTTACAAATTATAAACCCTAGATTTAGAGACTTAGGGTTTCAAGAATTAATTCTTTTAGATTCCATTTCACAACCACTTTACCATGAAACGATTCCTTTGTACTCATGAATATGAAGTCTTGTCATAAAAAATCAATGAAGTATGAAGACCAACAAGAATAGAGTAAGCAGAGTAAGCTTCCACCACACATCCATGTGCAATGGATCATAAATGCATCTTCCAATGAAGTAGAAGGTGAACACCAAATGAACCTCTTAAAATCAATGTCAAGCAACTCTGTGAAGCAATACTGTCCTTCAAGCAATCTGAAGCAACATCTATATTACTTTTATTGTGAACTAACACAAACATGAAACACCTTTGCTATCATGAACCTTTCATCAAACACCCTTGACATCACATGTACCTTTGAATTTGAGGCCCTCTATCTGACCATCAATTACACACCTTTGGCATCAATGACAAAATAATACCACTACCAACACTTTCATTGTACAAGGTGTAATGGATTGAATGCTTGAATATTACACCTTCACAACATTACCAACTTATCTTTTGAACCGCAAAACAAAATCTTTCTCTGCGGAGAGATGTGGACCAAAATGTCATGACTCTTTGTGAAACATTTATTTGCACCAAAACCTTCAAAAAGGTTCACTCTTGCACAACTCATTTGCATACCAACAAATTTGAACCAATTCCATGTTGAAATCCTTAGCATCTTACTCTTTTTAGGGGGACTATAAGCTTATGCAAATGAAATCTCCCCCTGAGATAATGCTCTATCTCATTTTTGTCTTAGGGTCTTGTGTAGAATGCCCAAGAGTAGAATCATCCTTCTTATTTCATGGACCTTTTCATTACCCTTCTCTTACTGACTAAGGGATTCATCCTTCTTCCCATTCTAAATTCATGGCTTCACAAAACCATTTCTGCAACCATTTGCCTTATGTCCCACTTTATTGCATTTGTAGCACACAATGTTGTGCTCTAAAACAAGGTTGTTCCTTTTCACCTTAGATTTGCACTCAATAGCTTTATGACTGAAATTGTTGCAAGCATAGCAATATCAATGAAATGAAATGGTATTGTTCCTTTGGGGCACAAATGATCTTCCACCCATGTTATCATTCCTTCTTTGTCTAGATCTACAGTCAACAACCTTATGGCCAAATTTATTGCAAGAAAAATAGAAGCCTAGAAAAGATTGATTGAATCCGGTAGGAGCATGTTGTCTTATAGATGGACTTCTAGATGCTTTTTATTTTCATACAAGAATGAATCTACCTTCTCTCTTTCCATCTTGATTTTTCTTTGCATCTCTGGAGGCATTCTTCTTATAATCTTCAGAGTAGGCTTTCTCCTCCTCTGTCTTAGGCTTTCCATTTAATTTGGAATTATCAGGACCAAACTCTTCTTTTTTGATTTTTTCTTTTTCTCTTTTCAGTTCATTTATTAGAGTGACAATATCCTCCTCAAGTTTAAAGCATTCAATTATTTCGTCATTGAGCTTAGTATTCAAGCAATCTTCAATCTTCTTGCTATCTTCAACCTTAATTTTCAAATCAAAGATCACATATTCTACCACTTTTAACTTGATTCCATAGTCTTTACCTTCTTCTACCCGACCTTTCAATTTTACACTTTCTTCCTTTTACTTTTCAAGCAAGCTTTCGTATTTTTTGATTTAGAACCCTTGCTTCATTTAGGTATTGTAGAGAAAATTGGAGTTTTCCTTCAAAACCTATTTCTGAATCATCTGAATTGAAATCCCAACCTTCGGGTTCCATTGAATCTAGATCTGGTTCAAAGGAAAACATATCTTCAACACTCAAGGAACTAGACTTCTTGCATCAACATCACGTTTTTTCACTAGCCTCTGGTGCAGGAGCAGCTAGGAAACACTAGGCAATTAGGAAGCCTAGGATGCATTTTTGTTTTGATGTTTACCATGAAGGTCATGTTGACCATTGAGTTAGAGTTAGAGGTTTAAGAGTGTGTCTTGCTTAGTAGTGATCAATAGGTTAAGGAGTGGAAAGGGTGGATGAGTTTATAAACTCATTTCACTCATGAGTTTAAAAATTCATCTTTCTAGAAATTGGCAAAAGTTGCAAAATGGTGCATTTTTGAAACTTTGCCACTATGGAACTGACATGTCCGACCAAGAGGAGGATAACTACTTTTTCTGACCTATTTAGGGTGTGCCTCGACCTGAGAGCAGGGTTGGAAGCATTTTTGTATTTGCTTTGAAGTTTGGGAATTGAAGAAAATAGTGTGTTTAAGTGAATTTACTAATATTTGCTTCAAAGTAGAGCTTTAATGGATTGAACTTGTTACTGTGCTTAGTGTAGGATGTAATGTAGTAATCTCTCAAACATTGTGTGCCATTTATTAGCTTTCTTTATTCAATTTTGTTCGCTGTTTGTAAATAGTTTGCTTGCACCCTGTTGCTGGTTTGAACCAGACAATTTTGGAAAAATGGAGATTTAGTTCACTTTCCCACCATACAAATTGTATGACCCTTTGGGAATAGTGACTAGACTCCATGTTTAAATATGGTAGGATTTAGGGTTTGTGTGAGCACAAGAGCTGTTGGAAAAAGTCTTTCCCTAAGCGAGCCAGGAAGAGTCCGGCTAGGGAAGACAAGAAGTGCAGAGCACATAACTTGCAGGGGTGACAAGTTCTTAGTAAATTTCCTTTTGGAGAAGGCAGGTGGAAGTCTTGCCAAGGTCTGGTGGTGATCATGAGGAAACTTCACTAACTCATTTGGTTGGTGAAAGACTTGTCAGTTTGGAAGCAACCAGAAAATGGCTTAAAAACCCTAGTTTATGCCCATTTTCAAGTTGAGACTTTGTACGGCAAATAAAGACCCAAGACCTCAAAAATCTTTGAGAGGTGATCATTTGAACCAAGAACCTCAAAGAAAGAATGAGGTGTTCTTTGGAAAGTTTTGAGCAATAACCAGTTTTCTCGGAGAAAGAGACCTAATTGGGGTTCCTAGGGCTAGTAGCCTTCTAAGGCCTAAATGGGGGTTTGGTGAAAGCGACCAAGACATGGAGCTAGGAGGACCCTCAAGAACCAAAATTGGATGAATTTCAATGAATAGAAACACCTCCACACCCCTGCAAATCAAAATTAAAGCTTTGGAGGTATTGTAGTCTTTAGTGTGGATTAAGGGCTAAGGAGAGAGTTGTAAGTTTACACCAAGATTTGACTTGGTAGAAATAATTTGTGATGGTAGTGGGGTTGGCAAGGAGAACTAGGGGAACCTAACCAAGAAGAAGGTCCTATAGGTTAAGGTGGTGAAGTAAGACACCAAGGAGGTCTTGCAAGGAAGACCTAGAGTAGGAATCAGTGAGTGATTCCTCCAACCCCTCCCTATCGGATTGGTATCAGAGCAGTAAAAGATTCATCAAGCTGATTCATCTTATAGCCAACGGTCTCCCCACTGAAAATACTATGAATGAGTGCCTAAAGCTCTGACTATACGTCAGCAAGCTCAACATACGCACCCCCCTCAATTTGATACCGACACGATATGTGAGACACGAGAGTTCTCATGTACCAGAGTGCACTAGTGACGTGCTCTCTACTCTCAGCCAACTCTAATGCCATTGTCTCCTCTATCTTCTCCTTGAATACGAACTATCTTCCAAGCATAGATAGCCTCTTTATCTTCTGCATTTGTGATTGATTCATATGCCACACTCAAGTGAGCAATCACAATCTCATCTCGAGGTTTGTCCATCGTCATGTCTCTCTCCTCATCTTGGAGACGTAAACGAAGTTTACGTGCATTGTACCGCAATTGGTATAACTCTGCAAGCACAAAGCGACCTCTAGTAACAAACTCCTCCTCCCAATCCTCCAAACTCTTTTTGTATGCAACCAAGTGATTAAGCTAGCCCTGTTCTGCTGGTGGCTCTAGCATTGGCGGGAGTGTAGTGGTGACATTCTTTGTTCTGTGTACAAGGCTAGAAATGTATTGACGAAGCTGTTTTATTTCAGCCTTAAGGGCTGCCTTGTCTTCTCCGTCCTTTAGCATCCTATCCCTTGCACTGTCTATAGCAACCTATAGGAGATCAACCTGTGTCTAGAAGGTGCTTCGACCAAGGTTGACTATGATCACCTCAAAGTCCTAAACTTCAATCTCGTCCAAACTCTTCCCTTCTGGAGGTATGGCAGTCTCAATGACAATCTCCATATCAACATTCCTCTGCACATGGACCTATTTATTGATCCTCTTGTCTAGCGCATCCTGGTAAGTCTAATCAAAATCAAAATGATCAAGGACATAAGATGGTTGCCTTCTCTTCCTTCCCAGTTGAGCCTCAATCCAAGACTAATCTTGACTAATGCCACTAGAAGGATCTATACTAGCAATGAGAGGCTCTGACGAGAGTGAAAGTTTAGAGGTGCTACTGCGAGGTGGTGAGTCTAAGTCCAATTCAATGTGAATCGGGACTGAGGACTGCTTTGGTGTCGATGATGGAACACGAGGTTGAACCTCAGGCTCTGGAAAACTCTAAACTGGCCTTGATTCCACGTGTGTATCAATGGCAAGCGCCTTCCCTTTTGAGTTGTTAGGCACTTGAATTTTCTTAGGAGGGTTACTCCTTTTCTTCTTGTTGGGTTTAGATGAGGAAGGTAGTGAAGCATCCACTGGTGGCGGCTCTGTTCTAGGCACGACTACCCTCCTAGTCTTCTTGTTGTCGAGGTAAAGTATACTATTCTGGATAACTCTACTAGACCTCTCTTTTACTGATGCGTACTCCTTGGCATACTAATCAATAGTAGGCAGTGGTTGTGTATCAACCTGCTCTCTGAAAAACTGAGGAAGTATATCTCCCTCATCATTTGATAAACCTCCCACATCTTCTTCCAAAAAGACAGAAATATGTGGGAGAGAGAACTGACCATAGCTGCATCTACGCACCTCAAAATCATCCTCGTAGTTCACCCAATAGTCCTCCATTGCAGGCTTATGGTATGAGTGACCACCGAGGCATGTTGTGTAATGACCCCAGGGATCATAGGTGCATGCATCAACAAGGTACTTGAGACGAAACTTCTCTAACTCTTGTCCTGTAGCTTTAGCATCAACTATCATTTTGCACCAATAGATTTTGAACAGTATGGGAAAGTTGGTAGCCTGTTTATGTTTGCAACGCAAATGACGATGAACATCATGTAATTGCCTTAGGAACTCCATGAAGACTGTCCTATCCGAAGGATAGCATGGAAGCATGGCTGGATTTCCTGTAAATCCATATACGCGGATGTAGGTGTATGTAGGGAATTGAATAAACTAGTCCACCCAATCAACCATCGCTGCTCTAGCAACCGTTGAGATATGAAAATGCAACTCCCGGTCCAAGTTTCTCATTGTGTATGTCAAGAAATCCTCGTGAACACGCTTGAAGTGATGTTCAACCTTAGTGAACTCAAGTTGGTCATAGTAGTGATAGACTTTCTGAACACTGAGTATTCCCACCGTGTTTAACCCTCTAAACTGACCCTGATAAGCGATCAAGTATATGAGGTAGGAACACATGTGAAACTCGCGGGAAACTAGAAAACTGGTGATTTGCTCATGGAGAACATCAGTGATGAAGGATGCCTATTCATAATGCTCTTGCCCACAGATGATCTGGCCAATGATGTAATACATCCAGGGTTGGAATATGTTTGCATCTGCATGACCTAAGACACGATTCAAAAGTGTGATTAGAATCACATACTCATCCTTGTACTCACTGCGACCCACGTTTGGCAATTTTTTCTTCTTTTGCTTCAACCAGATCTCTCCACCATCTTACTCTGACACTTGTCCATATCACCATTGAATGCTCGCTCATAATGCTCCATAGAAATGACTAGACTGCTCGAATGCTAAGGGATACCAAAACATCTCTCGACATCCAAGGACTTGAGACTACATATAACTCGTCCATCTATTAACACTATCTTGCGAGTAGTAGAATTGTAATGCTTAACACAAGACATTACGAACTCTATGCAATGAACTGAGATAGGTATGGAAATGGCCTCAAGTAACCCGAACTATTGAATGTTCTGAAGTATTGAATCTCTTATCTTGATAGGATCCAAGACTGCTTCTAGAAGCACCTTATGTAGATTCGTATCAACTGTCCCGATGAAGTCGTGAGTCAAGTATGACTTGGTCTTGAATTCGAGCTGAGTGTATTGCATTTTGAAAAACTCACCTGTTGACTATGAACACAACTATATTTTGACAAGTTTTCTGGAAAGCTAAAAATAGCCTATCGAAGAGCAATATTCATGGAAAAATGTGAGATATGGGTTTTGTCTAGAAAAAGATTCTAAGACAACCCAGAATGTCAGAAATGCGAAAATATGACTTCTACTCAACCATGCAAGGAATTTTCAGTTGAGAAAATTAGAGACTCGAGAATTGATGCTCTGGAGTAAATTTTCCTGAAAAATTCTAGCACATGGGTTTTCTCGAGGAAGATATTCTAAATAAACCCAAAAGATTTGTTTTGTCAAAATTTGCCTTTTCCTCAAACATGTGGATGAATTTAAGATGAGAATTTGGAAGAATTTAAGAAGAAAGATGGTTTTTTATGCTCTCTTCTGTCAAAATCGCCACTTGTTCTTCAAATTTGCTGATAAATCTGGACTTGTACCTGCAAATGGAATATTTTGATGACTTTACCACTGATTATTGATGAAATTCGCCCAACTCTGGAAAGAAATTCACTTTATTGAAGCTGGATGAATGAATTAATGATGGATGCCATGAATAAATAGAGCAAAATCTCACCATAAAGGATGACTGCAAGATTTTAAAACCCTGACTGAAAAAGAATGATTTTGATTGGACCCCCTCCAGTTGAACTGATATTGACTTGGAGTCATGGATTACAAAATAATAATAAAATATTCATCCTGCTTCATCATGTGAATTTAAGATTTAGCATTAAAAAGGCGCCAATAATAAATCATTGAGAAAAATCGCCATTTAATGCCTTAGCATGCAAAATAATTATTAAATATTATTTTAATCAATTAGCAAAAAAGCACAACATCTGGATGCACTCGACAAACTTCATTGATTCCAAAAAGTCTTTATTTGACTCTTCAGGCGTCCATTTGCACAAGTTATGAGATTTTTTGCTAACTTCCTACTTTATAGCTGACTGCAAAGTTACAGTCACCCCTGTTCAGCTCTGATTTTCAGGTGACTGAGTGATGTTGTGACCGAGCTGAGATATCCACTGCGAAGCCTATAGAGCAAGGATGAAATGTCTGTTGGGAGCTGCAACTGCTAAAATCAATGTTTGACACCCTAAAAAATTAGGCGCCTTTGATCAAATTGATGCAAGGTCACCAGACTTAGCCATTTCTCCATTCTGCCATCTGACGCTTCAAACTATCGCTGACGGTGAACGATGAACCCTGTTGACTGGATGATAGGATCACTATGTGACTGGAAGTATTCCACATCCAATGACTATATGTAAGGCACCTAAAAGCTGCATTAAGGACCCCAAAAGCAAGGGCCCCCCTAACCTGTGAAGGCTCAAACACCATTTTATCAAAAATGTAACTTTCATCCGGATACCCTATTTTGACACTTGACACCTGGAGCTGGAGTGCTCCGATTTGCGCACTGTCTGTCTCATTGCGTAGCTAGAACAACTTACGAGAGATGTCTCTGGAGGTGACGAAGTGAGAAAACTGCTTCTAAGACCTCAAAGAGAAGGGCACCTTTTCCAAGGGGATGTGCATTCTCTATACTTAGCCATTTTTTGGCTGTATTCACTTTTTAGCATTCCATATAGACTTCGCACGTACAAGCTTTTGCAAAATCCTAGAGGCTAACGGCTGGGTTCGTTGGATAGCTGGAGTAATTCCGCACAAATCTCGTGAAGACTGCAAAAGCTAAAAACCCCATCTGGTAGGCCTAAAGGCTGGGTGCCCTGGCCTATAGAGGTATAGGTGTGATACTATATTTCTCCACCTTCTGATTTACGTATCTGGTAGAATCTCTGCTATGATCACTCAGCTTGTTAGATCAACTCGCGAATTGATGTGTTGCGAAGCTAGACTAGATTAGAAAAGATCCCAGGAAGACAACATCTGCAAATTCAATGATCTGAGGGGCTAAATTCAAGGGCGCCCTTGGACTATAGGGGCGCAGAAAGCTGTGAACTAACAATCCTCTGTGACATACAACCTCTCATACCTTTAGCTTATGACGTCAATTGTTGGAGTTCTGCAACTTAGATGATTGTGCTTGATAGCTCGTCGTAAAGCTGGGCTAATTCTGAAGAGATTGAGTGTATTTTCAAGCATATGCAACAAAATCTGGGCCTTCAAAGAGAAGGGCACCCCTGAGCTATTGGGCACAAATTTTCTTTCTGCTAAAAATATTCATCTATTTCATCTTCCGTAAACACCTTTCTTGCTACTGAAATGACCATGCAGGGGTATAATCTCGTCGTGAAGTGCTTCTCCATCATCACATGTCTTGCTTTGAGTCCCAGGTTCAGGTTCTGAGCTCCAAGTACTGACCAACTGCTATTCATGAATGACATGACATTGACCAAAGTCCATGCTTGACTTGCCCAAAAGCTGTATTTTGACATCATTCAACAAGGTTTAAACTCTTTTAAGCAAAATTCCTTAATGAAGCAATTTTTTTTTTACAATTCACAGAAACCTCCTCGACAACACTAGTGACTTGAAAAGATAGGAGTACAACATACACAAAACACAAAATTTGAATCTCAAATCGTAATACCATATCTACAATAGCAGAGAAATGCAAAGCATTCTCCAAAACAATCTTCTCAACAACTTCTAAGAACAAAATATTTCAACAGCTTATGGAGGCCAAAACTTTCTTTCAACAACATATGCTTCATTAGGAACATCAAGAGAGAGATTATACAACATACTGTAGACCATCAAAAACATCTCTCCACCATCAACATGACTTCAAATCCTCATCTTAATATATAATTATGAAAATAACTCTACCAACAATAACCATACACAATACTTCTTTACATGACATCAAACAAGGCATGACATTCAACCATGAACTTCAACAATACACCATCATACAACAATGAAGCTCCGAAATAGAATGTTGTTAGCAATGATAACCAATGCTAACCAACAATGCAACTATCTTCCCAAGTGATGACAACTAGTACCAACAATCTCCCAAGCATATGCAACAATCTCCTTAGGTGTTGACATTAGTGAAAACCAACAATCAATATTGACATCAATGGAAACCACTACCAACAATCTCCCCTTTGGCATTGATGGAAACACACACCTGCTTACTCTCCCCCTTTAACATCAAGGACAAAGAGCAACACACACCTACACAAAATAACATATTCTCTGACTTCAAAGACAAAGGGGCAAAGATCTTTAATTGAAGCAACAACATATTCTCCCCCTTTGACCAAGATTACGTCTTCAAGAAATCATACCAGCTCGCCCTAAGGAGCACATTCTTTCTTCTCTTCAAGTTTTTCCTTCTTTGATGTACATACACTTCTTCTTGAAATAACTAACAAGCTCCCCCTGTTAGTAACAACCATTACTAGCTTCCCTTGAGAGGAAGACAATATCAATCTAGGCATAAAGATATGTCTTGAATTACTCCCCTTGGATAGATGCACCAATTATGCATCTAGTTAGAACAAGGAGGGCCAATAACCCCTAACTTCTATCGAAGATACTCAAAAGTATCCTTTGATAATTCCTTAGTGAAAATTTCTACAATCTGACCCTTGGTAGGCACATACTCTAATCTGACTTCATGCTCTCTAACCTTCTCTCTCAGAAAGTGATTCCGGATATAAATGTGTTTAGTCCTTGAATTCATTACTGGATTCTTGGAAATATTAATTGCACTAGTATTATCACACAATATTGGAATGGGTTCATCATATACCACCTTCACATCCTTTAGAGTTTGCTTCATCCAAAGCATTTGGGTGAAGCAAGATGCTGCAACAATATATTCAGCCTCTACTATGGATAAGGACACTAAATCCTAATTTTTATTGAGCCAATAGACCAATATATCTCCCAAGAAGAATGCACTACCACTTGTACTTCTCAGGTCATCCACACATCCTGCCAAGTCAACATCAGTATAAGCACTCAAGGAGAAATTTTGGTCCTTCTTATACCACAAACCATAATCCGGATTTCAATTCAAATATCTGAACAACCAGTTGCCATAGTAGTACCTAAAGGTTTGGAATCTTCCATGCTAAACTTTTTTCAACATCTCCTTTACATATTTAGCTTGAGAAATAAAGATACCACCATCTCGCTGAACAATTTGAAATCCAAGGAAGAAGGACAACTCACCAATTGCTTGAGCTTGTTCAATCCTTTTACCATGGCATATGTCTACATCTTTATAAAATTGTACATCATGTCATATATTGAATTTAAATTGAAGAATGTTATGGTGTGTTCCTCTTGATTATTATACCACTTATGTGTAAGCATGACAACAATACTAAAGCCACCCCTACATGTGTATATGGTGAATTCCTTTTTAAAAATTGGATTTGATAGTGGTCTTCTACTATAGATTTGTTAATATATTGATGTCCTCTTCCATTTTTTTGTCCATTTAAATGCTTGGTTATTTCTCATCATAAGGGTTAGAGGTCTAGTGATGCATACAAAATCAAATATAATTTTTTATAATGAAGCTAATTTTCCCAAAGAATGATAGTAGGGATTTTCTATGGTGTGGTAACAATAATCTTGAAATGGCTTCGATCCTCTCTAGGTCTATATAAATGTTTTCTATAGAAACAAAATATCTAAGGACATTTCCTTTTAAATATCAAAGATACATTTCTTGGGCTTAAGACATACACAAAATTCCTATCATTGTTAGAATATCATTTACAAGAGTTTAACTGATCTTTTATTTTGGAGAATACTATCAAGTCATCTTGACAGACTAGGATTATCTCATTGACGAGATCTTTAAATTATATAATTTTTTGAAGGTCACCCTAACATGGAAAACTTGTTAGGAATTAATTTGATATTACTAAAAAAATTCTTTAGTGTAGGCTCCTTTGTGCATTTAGTCCTCATTTCTCCCACTAATTATAACCTATTTGAGAGATATTTGTGTAGAGATTTTTAAAATTTTCTTAATGTTATTCTTCTTCATCACCATGTACCCACTATTTGTTGAAAGTTATAAAATCCTAAGAAAATATTATATGTGGGGTCTTTCTAGTCATTTTTGATGTTTTTGAAGTCTTGTAGACTTTTAGTTCACATTTGGAAATTTCTAGTATGTATTCCTACCTAAAAGTTCTACAAGATCCATTGATTCATTCAATACCTCCATTTCACTTTGTTCTATTGAATTTATGGGATCTCAATATGGATTTGGAAATTTCTTAAACCCTTGATCCTCCCCTACTTTCCTACAAAGTCCTATTGAGACCTTTACCTTCTCTATTTCCTTAATCTTCCCTATTTATGGGATCCCAATTAGGATTTGGATGTGTGTCCATCTTCCTGATACCTTGTGCATATTTAAAAAAATCATTCAAATCCCTTTTGTAGACTTTCCTCTCATATCTAGATATATGTAATTCCTATCACATATATAATATCCATGTCCAAATTTGCATTAAATTCGTGCAAAGGATTTTGTTTCTCTTTTCCTTCTATTTATTCTTGTGTGGACTTCAACTAACTTCTAAATATTTTTCCTTCCACCTAGACATCTTATTCCCATGTCCAGTCTCATATGATTTCCTTGCACTTCCTCCATTTGGCTCATCCCTTATTTTTCCCCATTTTATGGAATTTCCTTGGACTTTAGGAATACCTTTAATTCATCCTATTCTAACATCTAGTCTTGAATTGCATGTCCATTTATTATGTGTTTCTTTATGTTGAATCTCCACATTTCTTCATGTTCACCTCACTCACTCCCCTAAACTTCCTAGAATGCCATTAATACCTGATTTGAATCCTAAAATTACCACATTGGTCTTTCTTGCCTAGAAAATCATTCTCATCTTGTACAAATCAAAACTAAAAATAAATGATGGATGATGGAGAGTGTCATGCCACCATGAATGTAGTAGTGGTAATTTTAGATGTAGGTAATCTTGAAGCCTTATGTAGGTTACCATTTCAAATGATCTCATATGATTTCAAAATTTTCTAAATATAATATTTATGAGATCCACCTTTGAGTTAAATTCCCATAAGGATTCAATGACCAAGCTAAGTGCTATAAATACTAGTCCATTTGAAATTCAAACAATTAGTCATTTTATCATTTCCACATGATTGCAACATTGAAAAATATCTAGGGTTCCAAATCTTGCATGTCTAGTCCACATTAGACTACCTCATTTTGTAAAACATGTATAATATCTATTTTTATAGTCATTTTTTGTAATTATATGTCTCCTTGATCATTTTTAGATCTTCAAGAATACTTCTAAGCAAAAAAGTGTGATATATTCTTCTTGGCTTAGGGTTTTCTCTCACCACATTTATTGGTGTGCTTATAATAAGATTTTTTTTTTGTATTAATCATAGAGTAAACACATTACAATACAACATGATTAGAACTTAGCAAAACCAAAAATAGAGTTGTCTAGTTGCTACATGTACAGTTTGTTATACCACCTTATAATGGTCTATACATATCAGCGTTCTATATCAACCTATACATTATTTTATGCATATCAGTGTTGTTGTACAACCTTACATATAGCCTATACATTGTATGCAGAATTTCTATGCAAAATTTCACAAAAATACAAACCAAAGTATCACTTAAATGGTCTGCTCAAGGCTCATCCTCCAAGCTCCTACTTTCATTACATGACTCCATGTTGCTCTAGTTTTCCAGTGTTTCTATGGCTTCCAATTCATCATTAGAGAACCCCATTTCAGTCTCTAGGCTATCATTTGAATGCAATCTGGGTGCTCTAGTCATGAAAATTGACAAATTAGGCTGGCCATGTTTCCAAGAGTGTCCATCATCGATATCATTCTAGTTGATGAGGACTATTCCATCCTTTAGCAGTTTTAGGAACTTGCTTTCAGCTATCTCCATGGTTTCCATTACCTACATTGCAACATTGAATAGAGTGAGTCTTTTATTTGACTCAGTAAGTGTCCTCTATCTCCCACTAAAATTTTCCTCATTTCTTGCCTTCCAGATGACCCACATGATTTTAGTAGAAAGAGAAATCCAAAATAATTGCATGTCTTTATTGAGTTTTTTTTATCCCGCCCCATTAAAATTTCAAACCAATTTACTTTCCCATTATCCACTCAGATTCCTTGATCATTACAAAATACTTTTCATATCTCATTAACATAAAAAACAATAAAAAAATATGATACACCATTTCAGGTAGCTTGCAAATATGGACAATATCAATGTCAGTATGATTTAGTCTAAAAGGAAGTTTTTGTAAAATCAATAACCATCTGAAATAATATTTTTTTGCATCAACTATATTGTGTCAATTAGAGAAGAATATACTTTGCCAAGCCTTGTAATCAACATTCACTTTTCAAATTTTATTGAAGTAATCAGTAGGAGGATTATAATTGATGAATTCTTTATAAATAGTTTTGGTTTTAACTTCATAGAGTGGGGTATTTTCTTTCTAGACAATGCTAGTTAAATTTTCATTAAGCTTTCTCACATTATGATCCAACAAGAGGCACTCCTTGAGAACAAAGTAGGTTCTAACATTGGACTAGGGAAGCCCATACTCCTCTGATCCCAACTTATTAGATCCCCATCCCTTAGGATGTTGTTGAAGGTCTTGATGCCTGCAAAGTTCCACTTTTTGGTAGAGCACCCTTGCAAGAGGGCTAAGGGTTTGCCATTATGGTCTAGATTCCACCAGATAGACTTCCTAGGGACTACCTACTTGATATTATTCCTAACAAGGACTTTCCAAGGCTCGTCTCCATACAAGACTTTGATATCCATTTGGAAACTAAAGCAATGCCATGTTTCTTTAGATCTTTAAGTCTTAGACCTCCCCGGGCCTTTTCCAGGAAACACCAATCCCACTTTACTCAATGCATTTTCCTTTTCCTCTTTCCGTCATACCATAGAAAGCACCTGATTTTCTTTTTAACTTTGTTCACTTGGTAACTATTGAAGAGCCATACTGAAGCAAAGTAGATGGTGTAGGATGACAAGATCTTTTGATAGACTTGTCGTCTACCAACAATGGAGAGATATTGTTTGTTCCAACTATCCCAAAATTTTTTCACCTTGGATTTGATCCATAACCACATTTATTTTAGGTTGGGGCACACAGAGAAGGGGATCCCTAGATATATAATCTATTTTTGAGGTCCACCCCATTGGAAGTCAAATTTGTGTATCCAGTCAGGTGGGGTTTCATTCCACCCTACTATTGACTTAAATTTTGAAATTTTAGCACCTGAAGCTAAACAAAATAGGTCAATTTGAATCTATTGCTTCTGGATTTGATTGTGTGGACTCTTTTTTCATCAATGTTTCGAATCACACACAGTGAGCCATCATCAGGATGGAGAGTTGAAAAAGATGAATCTTTTTCAACTCTCCATCCTGATGATGGCTCACTGTGCGTGATCCGAAACGTTGATGAAAAAAGAGTCCACACAATCAAATCCAAAAGAAATAGATTCAAATTCATATGGATTGTGGAAATCTAATTACATTGAAAATAGATCAAGCTTCCTCATTAGATTATTTAGATTATTCTCTTGCAAC
Organism: Sequoia sempervirens; assembly: GCA_007258455.2. Lineage (NCBI taxonomy): Eukaryota > Viridiplantae > Streptophyta > Pinopsida > Cupressales > Cupressaceae > Sequoia > Sequoia sempervirens. Next base: position 51,714 of record VDFB02349626.1, read on the forward strand.
TCAACAAAATAGCAGTGTCATCAACAAACTGTATGTTGAGGAGTTCATTATGTCAGCGAGTGTTAGCCCTTTGACCTTGGGTGATTCATATGATCTCTTAGGAGGTAGTGTAAGGTATCAGATGCAATGATAAATAGGTCAGGGGCAAGGGGAAAGCCCTTCCTGATGGATATTTAAAGTTTAAAATCCTCAGATAACGATCCATTAACTTTAATCCGTGTTGTATCATCTCTTAGAAGGGTGCCAACCATATCAAAGAAGGGTTGTTATAATAATATTTTGATAAGTGTCATAACACTTTAATGCATTGTAGATGTTATTTATAATGGTCTTTTCCTTATTGCATATGGATTTATAAAATTTGGAGAGGGATTATAAAGCATGTTTAATTATTGATATTGCATCTCCTTTATCATTTTTGTGTGTTATATATTTTGGTTGATTTCGACTCTATAACCTAATATAGGTCCTAGAAGTGTTTTACCTTCCTGCATGTAAAATGGAAATAAACATTAACTAGTTGTTTAGAAGTAGAATGTAGTTTTTATAAATTTCATAGTTCAACATTATATCTAGGGGAAAATTCTCAATGAGCCTTAAGAGTTTTATCCATCGAGAACCATGTCCTGAATGCCCACATTCTATAGAGTTGCAATTATCTCTTTATCATCTTAGTAGAGGGCATATGTGCATTAACTTATTCCTCAATCTAGTGACAAATTTGGGTCTAGGAATATATTCAATACTACTATAGTTTTTTTATTTGTATATCTTTTAGTTTTGATTAAATATTTTTAAAGGTTACCTCAAGGAACACCCTCCTTGGTTTAGCTAAGCCCAAAGCATAAGAGAGATTATCCTCTCTTAGTAATTGTCCTATCGTCATTCATTCTTTTTTGATGAGTAGTCTATCCACCTTCAAGAATGACATACCCATGACTGTGAAGTGAATTTATCC
>VDFB02349628.1:0-29563 GCA_007258455.2 Sequoia sempervirens
CTTGTGAGGGAATATTCCATTTGGGCATCCAATTTAGGATGGGAACAAACAATTTTGTCTTTTAGTGATTTTGACATGTTTTTAATGTACAAGTGTCATAAAATGTCATAAAGTGGGCTTCAAAGAATCTTGCATGTTTCTTGCATGCCTTTGCATGTAAAGTGTAACCAATAAGCTATAAGGAATCTATAAGAGGTGGTAAGATTTCATGACCACCAAAATCTAATTGGTCAAATTTTAGGTGCCCATGAGAAGGATGACATGCATTGGACCTCATTTCTTATTGCAGATTTTGAAACTCCCAAGGTTAGTCATGGATTTCTCAAGGTGATTTCAGGAGGTTGTTTTGTGAAACAATGGATCGTTCTCTCTAAGTACTATCTCTATTTATTGAATTCTTTTCATTTGGTGAAGGGGGCTTGGAGAAGTGAAGTTTGCATACCTAGATGCTACCAAAATTATGCCATATTATTGAAGACACATTTGTTGTAGGTGCTACATGTAGGATTGAAGAGGAGCCCATGAGCTTTAGTTTTATGTAATCTTTTGAATATTTGAATATAATATAACTTGCAAATTTCTCTTCCATATTCTATTCCTCTTATGTATTTGTAGCCTTCTTGTATTGTGTTTATTGAGGTTTTGTAATCAGATTTCAAAGGGTGAGCCTCCCTTTTCATCAATTTTGTATCTCAGGAGATTGGGAAACATGTGAAAATATAGAATGGGTTTAAGAGTGGAAGCAAAGATCATTGAAACATGCATAAGAACATGATCAATATGAAACAACAATTGAAGAAAATGATGTAGTGTTTGCATCAGAATATTGTGACTGTGTTTCAAACCTTGTACAAGAAGGTAATTTAATTCAATTTATTTCATTTTATTTCACTTTATTACTATTTTTTAATACTAAATTATTTATTCATATGTACATATGAATGGATGTATGTAGATTGGTCAAATTATATGGACACACGCAAGTTATTAAATCAAATTTTATTTTCAAGGCATGTGTATGTTGTTGTTGCACCTGAGGGGAATGAAGAGGAAACACAATATTGGTTGGCTTGTTGTGTGGATACTAAACATAAGTTCATATCACCTCAAGAAGATGATGATGAATATCATTATCCAATAGGCACGGTGATCCTCTTAAGACATCCCCTTAAGTAAATTTTGATAACAAGTTTTTGATCACCTTAAGAATTTTTTTAGAACTTCTTTGATCCCCTTAAGAAAATTTTGAGAACTTCTTTGATGATGGGTATCATGTTATCTAATAGGATTGGTGGTGGTTTTTGGCACTTGGCTATGAAAATACCTGATAAGGAAGAATGGTCTACCTACATTCGAAGATTATGAAATGCATAAGAAGATTATACATTACTCCACATTTGGTGATGTCAACAAATATAAAACTAGATTGGTATTGTAGAAGACCTACAAATAAAGAGCTATGGACAATTTCTATGGAAGAGCATGAGAAAATCATAGATGCGTTGCAAAAAAGAGAGGATGCAGATGGTACAATGGAATAAGTAAATATAGGTAAATATAGTTTTAGTTTCATATTGCCCTTCTAAATAGATTAAATACATGTTTTTATATTTCTCAAGTGTGTTATTAGTTGAAATTAATATAAATTTTCATTTTATATCCTTAATCCATCATCACAAATTCATCACAAACATTGAGACAAAAAGGAGATTCCATGCAAATTCAACCTAGACAACATGGAATACTTGGTAAAAATAGGTTATTATTAGTTAAATTATACTTAAATACATGTTTTGATTATATATTGATATTTCTTGTACATTAATAATTAAAATTGATTTATTATCCTTTTTTGTATCCTTAATCCATCATCACATTGATCTCATACTTTGAAAAAAAAAGGAGAGGATGTAGATTCAACCTATACACATGTGTGGAATACTTTTAAATATAGGTACTTGAGTTGTGTACATATAGATAGTTTTATATAAATTAAAATATTTATTTTTTGATGATTTCATTTATATTGCTTATACCATTTTGATATCAGGTGGCATGAAGAGCTACTACATTCTAGGCACAAGTTTCAAATGTTCTTGAGATGACAGCGCCAAATTTTGTAAACATTGTTTTGAGTTGACATATATGTACATACATACTTACACAATTAATTATTTTGTACAAATTTGTATACATGTACATGCAAAATTATACTCTATACTTTTATGTATAAAATCATTATTCTATATTTTTTTTTGTTAAATGTGCATGTTTTCCTACTTTGAAACTTTAAATTTGATTGTATAATCACTAAGTATCATGTATATTATTGTTAAATCAATTATATCCATTGCAATTAAATATGAAACATGTACTTTGAAGTATTTCATCCCCTTAAGACATCCTATTAGGACACATCCTAAATATTATACTTAATTATATCATTTGTTATGATGAATCACCCTACTTTGAAACTTTAAATTTGATTGTATAATCACTAAAAAAACATGTTTATTACTATTAAATTTGGTTTCCTTGGGAAACTTCACCAAATTTTGACAACTTCTTTGATCCCCTTAAGACGTCCTATCAATTACACATTAAAATTTCACATAAAATGAATAAATACATGTGTAAATGAAAATTAAGCAATAATAAAGTCCATTATTTACAATACATTAAGTCCATGAAACCAATATATATTAAGTCCATTAGAGTACAACCCATGAAACAAAGTCCATGAAACAATATATTAAGTCCATGAGAAACCAAATATGTAGTCCATGAAATAATCAAATACAACCCATGAAATCATCTAATTCATATCATCTTTATAAACAAGAGACCTCTTCAGACCATGCAAACTACGTGAATGAACTGAACTACTCTATACAAGAGAAATAAAGATGGAATCAAATGTAAGATGATTAAAATTGATTTAATGACAATTTAATTTATAATTCATCATAAAATTAAATTACCATGATATCTAGCTCTGGATGCTCTGGTGCACCTAGACCAACCTCTAAATGCTCTGAATCAATCTACATATGTACAAGAGAAATAAAGTTGAAATTAGATGTAAGTCTATAATTAAAAAATATTTAATTTAATTCAATTTATAATTTAATTCATATTTCAATTGTACTATAAGAGGTGGTGCACCCTCTATTCCAAGACCTCTTTGTACATGCTCAACTACAAGATGTGTCTCAAGCTATAAAAGAAAAATAATTTAACATGTATGATATCATATATCTATATATATATATATATATTCAATTTTAAATTTAATTTAAGATTCACAATGTATAGTTTATAATTGACTTTAAATATAATGAAAAATTTAAATTACAATGATATTTGGCTGCTCTACATGTCCTCCTTGAGGTGTTATGAACTCATTAGGGTAGAAAGTTGTACTAACAAAGCCCTAAAAGGTCAAAATTAAGTTTCCAATATATATATATATATATATATATATATATACTTTGTGTAGAATTTTTTTTAAAAACCTAAAATTCAGATGCCTCATGAGTAGCCACCACATCTAATGTTTGTAAGATTCCCATTCTCATTGTTATTGTAGACACATAAATAAATCCTAATTGATATCATGCATTTGATTCTGATTCACTAACTTCGATTCTTCCTCAATCACTTATTTACTAGTCATTTAATTGAATAATCTTTATTCAATTAAATTCATTAAATTTCCTCCTTAATTAGATAATACACTTTAGATAATTTTATTGTATTTTTATTTTGATAGAAGGTTCTGGAAGCATGGCTGGTTTCTGCATTCCTTGATCACTATGAGTTTGAAGTTTAATGGAGTTGTTCAGTTCTCCCAAAGTCTCCGCTAATGTCCTGTCCCATCGTCCTTCTGTCTGAGTTCTGAAATATTTAAGTCCCAAAGCCGTAGTCAAATTGAATGTTCATTCCGTTAATACTCATGGGCCATATTTTAATTTTGGGGTCTTTCTATTTTCCTTTGAGCATATATGTAATGATGATTATTAATTCTCTGAGTTCTTTTTTTGTCTGAATGTGGCATTCTTTTGGAATAGTTCAATTTATTTGAATTTCTCCTCCCAAAGGATCTCTTTTGTCCTCCAATCCGGCATTAAAGGCTCTTTAGGTATGTGTGCAAGATCACGGAAAAATAGGCTGTTAAGTGGCAATTTTTTTAAAAAATCAGAGTTAGCAACTTGACGTAAAAAATTGAATAAGTTATCTATATTATTTCAAAAATATGTAAGAATAGAATCTATATCAAATTGAATGTAGTTTCTAAACTGCTAGGTTTGTTTAAAAAAATAAAAAATCTATTTGGTGAAAATTTGAATTTCAATACAAGAGTACTTAAATTTCAGGAAAAATAAGTAGGTCTAACCACCCTAACCACAATATTAAAATACATTATTTTTTTATAAGATTTTAGATATAAGTAGAGGACTCATGTCCCAATGTGATGCATCTTTTTTGTAATTTTTTTCCAAGTAAATAATTAATTATGATTTTTTTATTACAACTTTTAGAAAATATAAAAACTTGTATGTCTGACCACCTTAACTTGGTCAAAACTTCATGAAATTCATTTTTTCTATTTTTAATTTTATAGTATTTGAAGCATATAATGTGACGCATGTTTTGGATTCAAAAAATGTGATACTATTTGAAAGCTATAGATGTTTTTAAATTAACCTATCAATCGGGACTTTAGTCATAATTTGAATAGAAAATGAATAGTTATTACTTATTAAATTCAAAGTAAAGCATAATTTATATTGGTGGAAAGTTGAGAATCTCCTTTAAAAACCCTTTTTGTTTTGTCAATTTTGGGTAAAAAAATGTCGTTAGCAACATACCCATCATTTTGCCACTTTTTGGCCCATCATGGTCCTACACATACCCCTTACATGTCCTCTCCTCGAGCCAACTTGGCATTAACTCCTCTTACAACTCTTCTTACACAAGCCATCTTTTGAATTTGAAATTCCACCTACATGTATTTAACATGCACATTGTTCAAAATGTGCTTCATTCTAATTCGTTAGCATGTTGACAAGTGGCACAATGCCATTGGTTCAAATGTTAATCCCACATTCACCTATTCCTCATTATTCAATCCTTATTCCTTATAAATAGAGGCCTTCTTTATTGATTTGGGGGAGAGAGGTTTATGCAAGTTTATGATCCAAAATTTCTCCATCATAGCTAGGTTATTGGAATGTTGCATCAAAGTCATCTTGTTCATCACACATCCATCATCGAGCTTATCAAGGGATTGGGAAAGGGATTCTTTCCATGTCAAAGAAGCACCAATCCCCCTATGGGTTGGTTTGAGCAAAAGAATAGAGTTTCATTTGTGATTTATTTGCATAGTTTAAGATATTTTTCTTTGTTTCCATATTCATATGTTCAAAGGATTTCATAGGGAATGTTTGGTTTACACTTGTTTATTGACTAATGATCACTTGTTTGTTCATGTTTAAGCAGTTCTAATCTAAGCATTCTACAATTATGTCAACCTAAACATACATATAGATATTTAATGCTTATAATATTTACAAGTGTATATGCACATTTGATATATAGCGAATTCAAAATTCATAATTGCTAGCCTAGTAACAAGTTAAATAATTTACAATATAAATGTACCTACCCCTGATGTTAGTTTCTTGACGATGGATGAGTGCTCGACAAGCCCTCAGGTGGAATTGACGTGGGAGTCAATTTAGTCCCTTGGACCAAGTTAGATATTTAAAATATATGTTCATGATTGAATTACAAATTGAAAAGTCAGTTAAAAAATTATTTAATATATAATTTAAAAAATTGAAATCAAAATACCCCATAAGAGTTTTCGACTAGAATTGGAGTTGACATATGTACTCAAGGAGCCAATGATTCCCTTATGGTCAGTGTTATCTACACCAAACAGTTTCATTGTTATTTATTTATTTATATATATATGTTCATTAAAATTCCTATTTAATTTAACATGTAGATGCATATTTATACCTATGTCACAGTGTTTGTAGGGTGATGCTCTGTAGTTTAAGAAATTCTATGAATGAACTAATGTGACTAGATGATCCACCAGAATCTCCATGTCCACCCAAATTTTGTGTGGCTTGATTAGGTCCATACCATAACTGATGGAAACTAGTACATACATGGGGTGTCGACACTCATGGAGTGGTACTAGGACCAACTCCATAAAATTCTCATCAATTGTCACGGTCTCTAGGCTCCTAAACTGCCATTGGAGTAGCATTCTCATCAAGGTTTCTTGTGAGCATACTCAGAGATCCTAGTGTGGATATCACCGCACATTGATGCACAGGTGTAGGAATGGAAGGACCAAGAGGATCAACAAGGGGTTGCGCATGCATGGGGCATTGGGGATCAACCCTTTACCCTAACCTCTATTATGGTATGCTGCCACCAACAACCTAAAATGATTTAAAATCAAAATAATTGTGCTTTTTCCACAAAACAAACTCTACATATAGTTTCCTTAAAAAATATAATGGGACCTCTAGACTAGCATGTGGTGGATTATCAAATACCATCCACCATCAATCCCAAAAATGTGCACTCGTCTATGGATGTATACACAACCTCATGGATATTCTAGATTTAGTTGTAGGAATGGGCTAGTGAGTATTAGGGTCAATAAAATAAGGTGCTATATGCTTTTATTATTTTTAGGTCCAATTTTTTTTATATGAGAGACCATCTACATAAAATCATCTCATCTCCTCCCTATCTCATTGATGCATATCTAAGTCAAAATCAATAGACCTAATGGAATCGATAATGTTTTGCATTACAAATGAAAATCATCTCAGATGTGGTGGAATCAATGCTTGAGTTTGCATAACATTATTTTGATTTTGAATGGATACAACATTTTCATTGATTTGTGCTTGCAAGTGAGCATCATCGGATCTAGTTGGTGGTGGAGGTGGGATATGAGGTGGAGGGGGTGGACGAGGAGGGGGAGGTGGAGGTTTAAAACTTTGTATGTATATGTATGCAAAAAATTAACATACAAACTTACACAATTACAAGAAATACTTAAATTTTAAACATACATGCAAATTTGTTTAAATAGGATGTGCATACATATACATACACATACATACATTGATTCAACGTGAGAATGTACATACAAATTTCAAAATTTAAGATGTAGAACTATGTAATTTTAATACATGTATATACTAAAAAATAAACTTAAAACATTCACAAAAATATCATTTATATCTAAGGCATGTAAATTACATTTTCCAATAGGAGAAATTATGATAGTAGTCATAAATTATACTATTATAAATTCATCATTATACTATTATATTCATCAATTCAACACTAAAAAATATCCATCCAACTAAATTCATAAATTGATTAAGGGTACTCCCCTTACCTATGGAATCTCAATAACTCTCATCGAGAAAGAACAATTAGATGCAAGAAGAGAACAAATATTTCCTTTTATTACTGGAAGAGATTAGAAACTACATGCCATCTTATGGGATTCTTACATGCATCTGCAGATTGCATATCTGAACTCCTGCTTTGTTCTATGTTGTATGTTCTAACAGTCTCATCTATCCTTTACACAGGCATTCCATCCTTGTTTATATCTCAATCGAACTCTCCAGGTCAGCCTTACTCCTTGTGTCATAGTTTTCATCATTGTCCAATCAGTAGTCAAAGTCTCCAAATCATTACAACATAATCAACAGTCCCCATGAGCTGGCCAATGAGATTGTATTTCACAACAATGATGTGAAATACCCAATGTCACTCTACCATGTGTCATGATCTAACTTGCCATCCACCATGATTGACTAACTCTGTGCATCTACCACTGTCAGACTATTGCCCAGACTCCAAATTCTCTTCCACCAAAACCATCATGTTACATTGATATCACTCATTGCTCCATCAGTGAGACAACAAGCCACCTCCCACTGATACAAGGAAGTCTTGCCAAAATCACCATTCAAATTGAAGAATTTTATCAGTCTATCGGGGAGACTCAAGGTAGAGTCTTGCTGATGATGCTCACTTCCATTGATAATACACATACTGCCACTCACCAAAGATATCGCCCCATCACTAGAACATCGAATGTTGTCTTATTGATAGGTAATCTTGACACTGATGCACACCATCCATACCAACACCATCGGTGTGTCGTTGAGACATGGGGGAAAGTCACACTGACAAATAAATGTCTCACCGATGGAATCCTAAAAGCTGCACACTCACTATTGTCATTAGTAAATCATTGAGACATGTGAGAAAGTCACACTGATATGTCAAGGTTCAACCAATAGAACATGATCAACCCCTTATTCGAAAGAAAAACAAAAAGATGATGTAGAATTACTCTTTGCCTTGGATGCTCCTGCATTAGACACCTAGGGTATATTTTAAAATTAACTTCGTCACTCCTCAAAAGTTAGAGAAAACCCAAGACGGCTAACCTATGACTCAAACAACCAAGTTGAATCTTCTATTGTCCTTCCTTTCCACTTTTCCAAGTACTCATTGTACTACCTATTCTTGTTACTTCTTCCCACATGACTATCCAGGATCTCCTTAATCTCTTCATTTTCTGTTGTAGGTGCTGGACCACTTCACTGTGCCTCTACCAATTCATGCTCCATATCTCCTTCATGATACTCTGCCAGTTCTGAAATGTTAAATATAGGTGAGACATGAATCCCACTCAAAAATTCCACCTCATATGCATTTTTTGAGTCATGTTTCTTTAAAATCTTACATGGTCCAAATTTCTTCATCTTCAACTTATTGTATGTATCAACTAGGAATCTTTCCTTCCTCAAATGAACCACGACTTCATCTCCAACTACAAAATCCTTATGACTTCTCTTCTAATCTAGCTTAGCCTTATACTATGTATTCATCTTTTGAATATGTTTCCTAACTTCCTCATGTACATTCTTTATATGTTTAGCAAAATCCCCAGCTTCTGGTCTACTCTTTCCTCCCTTATCCATTTTCCTTAATTTAGTAGAAGTTCTAGGGATACTACTGTACACAATATGAAATGGTGACTTACTAGTGCTTCTATTAACTGAATTTTTATAGGAAAAATATTCTTGTGGAAAAACCAAATCCCAACCCTTGGGTCTGTCACCGACCAAGCATCTCAACAAATTTCCCAAACTCCTATTCGCTACCTTTGTTTGTCCATCTGTATGTGGATGATATGCTAAGCTAAATTTCAAATCAATTTTTAACTTCTTCCACAAAATCCTCTAAAAATACCCAACAAACTTGGTATCTTGATCTGAAACTATGCTCTTGGGTAGACCATGTAATCTTACCACCTCCTTAAAGAATAGTTCTGCAACATCAACAACATCACTAATCTTATGACATAAAATGAAGTGTTCCATATTCAAGAACCTATCCACCACCATAAATATGGAGTCATAACCATGTTGCATCCTTGGGAAACCAAGAACAAAATCCATGCTAATATCCTCCCACTACTTCTCGAGAACCAGTAATGGTTGATATAGTCTAGTATTATAACTAGTTCCCTTCACCATTTGGCATGTTATGCAACCATCTACAAACTTCTTCATGTCCTATTGTAGCTACAACTAATAATAATGTTCACCAACAATGGCAATGGTCTTATCTTTCCCAAAATGTCCTGCCAATCCACCACTATGCTTCTCTTTGATCAAGTTCTCTCTCATGGAACTTCTAGGAATGCACAATAGATTCCTCCTAAGAAACATACCCTCTTGAATGGTATAGTCCAACCACCTTGTCTTCTCCAATGTGATAGGATCCTTGCATGCATTCCAAGCTTCTACAAAATTAGGAAATTTTTTGAGTTTATTGAACCCGACCACTTTCACCTAGAATTTTGTTAACAAATTCAGCCTTTTACTCAAGGCATATGCAACTCTATTCGACCTTCCACTCATGTGCTTTAACATAAATGTATAACTTTGCATAAATTCAACCCACTTCAAATGCACTCGATTTAGTTTTCCTTGATTGTTCAAATATTGTAAAGCCTGATGATCAGTGAACAAAAAAAAATCATTTGGTAACAAATAATGTAACCACTTTTTCAAATCCTAAACTATGGCGTAGAATTCCTGATCATAAACAAAATAATTCTTATTTGCATCATTCAACTTCCTTTTAAAATAGGAAATGGGTCTACCTTCCTAACTCAAAACAACTCTAATGGCATTTCCACTAGCATCAGAGTCTACTTGAAACACTTTATTGAAATCTAGGAGTGCCAAAATAGGCTACTCTGTGACCTTCTTGTTCACCAATTTGAGGCTCTTTGTTACTCCTGTACTCCATCTAAATTTTTTTCTATCCAATCTCATTATTTCAGTTAGGGTTGCACAAATACTACTAAATCCCTTAATGAAATTTTGGTGAAAACTAGATAGACTATGAAAAGATCTTACCTCAGTAGCACTCCTTGGCATTGGCCACTCCATAATGGATCGCACCTTTTCTAGATCCATTTTTAGACCGTCTACTAAGATAAAAAAATCCTAGATACACCAGTTCATGTTTCACAAAACTGCACTTCTTCAAGTTGATCAGAAACTTCTCCTCCCTCATCTTCTCAAAAACTTCTCGAATATTGATTAGGTTCTCTTCTAACGTCTTACTAAAAATAAAGATGTCATCCAAGTAAACAATGACGAACTTACCTAGAAATTCCTTCAATACCTTGTTCATAAGCCTCATAAATGTGTTGTATGCATTGGTCATCCAAAAAGGCATGAGTGACCACTCGTACAGGCCTTCCTTCGTCTTGAAGGAAGTCTTCCATTCATCTCCTTCTCTGATTTGAATCTAGTGATAACCACTCTTTAGATCAATCTTTGTGAAATATTCAACCCCACTCAAGCAATCCATAATGTCATCCATCCTTGGCAAGGGAAACTGATACTTGATGGTAATCTTATTAATGGCTCTCAAAGTAGTACACATTTTCCATTCTCCATCCTTCTTAGGTGCTAGTACTACATGCACTACACATGGATGCAAAATATCCCTAATCAATCTCTTTAGCAACAACCCTTGCACTTGTCTATTCAAATCTTCACTCTCTACTAGAGTCATTCAATGGGCTACCTTATTTAGCAAATAGGCTCCAGGAATCAAATCCATTTGATGACTAATATTCCTTACTAGTGGTAATCCTTCAGGCATGTTATTAGAAACAATACTTTGGAATTCATCCAACAAACCATGTACATCTATAGGAACATCACTACCACCTTCCTTTTCAGTTCTTGGAATTAACACAAAACACATGCATTCATGTCTCATACCTTCTAGGAATTTTCTTCTGTCAATCAAACAAATTCATGCATTTTTGCATACCTTTTCATATGTTTCCTTTAGTGGCTTTAGCTTATGTTGAACTCCATTCTTCGTTAACGAATAAGTATTCACATGTCCATTGTGTATTGCTCATCGATCAAACTGCCATGGTCAACCCAACAACATGTGACAAGCATCCATGGGTATCACATTACACAAAACCTCATCTTAGTAGTTACCAATTTTAAATTTTACTAGGAAATTTTCATTGACCAAGAGCTTTTGATCCTTCTGCAACCATGCAATCTAATATGGACTCAGGTGCCTTCTCCTCTCTAGCTACAATTTGGTGACCATTTCTTCTAGCACTAGATTTTTAGTGCTACCTCCATCAATGATGAAATTGTAGACCTTGCCTTCAAATTCACAATGGGTGTGAAATAAATTCTTTCACTAGTTGGGTTCCCTCTCTTCATTCACCAAGGCCCTTCTGACAAGAAGGGACTCACCATTTTCTACATCTTCATACTCTGAGGATCGAGTGTCTTCATGTACATGGGCTACTCATGCCTTACATTTTGATCTCTTGTTTGTCCTCTCTTGTTGTTACAAGAACTCATAGGCCCTATGTCCCTCTTTACCACATTAGAAACATGTTCCTTTGAAACCTCCTCTGCCTCTTCAATCTCCACTATTCTAATCATAAGGCTGATATGAGTCATCTCTTTACTAATCTTGATTGGTACTGGATCCTTCACCTTTCTTATAATCACCACCTCAACCTCCATATAGTCGTTTACCAGTCCTTCCACCTTGACCTCCTCCTCTTTTCTTGCTTTCAAACCTCTTTCAGTCACTCTTCAACCTTTAGAGAGAATTGATAAGAATCCTCAATGGTAATCATTCTTACCAATGCCAATTCTTCCTATATACTAGGCTTCAACCCATTGATATACCAAGTAACCTCTTTTTTCACCTCAAAGTGTCTAGTTCAAATCAAAATTTTCTAAAATTCCTCTGTGTATTCTGTCACCATCCTTGTAACTATGGAAAATATCCAGGTTAGTAGGTTAGTGCATAAATAAACAAAATCCAAAGTAAATAATGAAGCACAAAGGAGGAAAACATGAAAAACAAAGAAATATATCACCTTGTGTCTTCAACCTCCATGATTAACCTCCATTACACCTTCTCTATTTGCTGCAATATGTAGTTTTCCCTCATATTTTATGTGAGCAACATATGACAATGCCAAGACCAAAAAAAATGTTGAAGGATTTGATGACAAAAATGCAATACTATGCAACTATGCAACTAGTAAGCAACTATGAACTATGCCTAAAGTATGCCAAAATTTACAAAGTAGATGAAGTATGCCTAAGACAAGATTGCAAGAGTTGAGATGTCATAAGATTGTAAGAACACTAGATGTGAAAATGAGACCAAAATTTATATTTTAAAGAAAATGAAATTTTTAATGAATGGCCAAGATTGAAGATTGGCAAATGCCCTAGAATCAATGGACAAGATTCAATATGACAACCCACAATTAGGGTTAGGGAAACATTAGGAAAAAATTGAAATGAGTGGACAATATTTGATTTGAGAAGATCAAATCAAGGGTTGAAAATGCATGTGATAAGGAGATAAGAATGGCACATAAAAAGAGAGAGCTAAAAAATCAAATAATATTAGAAATTACTTTATTTATGGAAGAAAATTGCTATTTTGAATTAAAAATCAATTTAATTCAAAAAAATGGAATCATGTGATAGTAAATAATTAATTTGAATTATTTACTAAAAGAGGGAAAATTAGAAAGTGGGACCATTTTAAATAAATAATTTAAAATTCCAAGGTGGACAATAATTAAATAAATTAAAGAATTTATTTAATTATGAGAAGACGTGTAGGAATTAATGATGTATTTAAATTAATAAATAAAATTTATTTATTTAAATAATCAGGAGGAAATAATGGACAAAGATAATTAAATAAATTGATGAATTTATTTAATTATGGAAAGACATTGGAGAATTAGTGACACATTTAAATAAATAGATATAATTTATTTATTTAAATAATCAAAAAGAATAAAAGACATGAATTAATTAAATAATTAAAAATTATTTAATTAATAGTTGAAAGTGGACTATAGGACATAATTAAATATTTTAATTATGCTAGGAAGAAAAATTGCGACAATAGAGCTTGTAGGCCTAGGCCATTTTTATGTGTCTACATTTTGCCCCTCTTTGTCATACTGTAGCCTATCACATTGTGACAAAGAAAATTTAGTGAAAAACATGTGTCAGCGAAGGTACGAAGTATCTATACCCCCTCAATTTTTTTTTCAAATTTTGGCCTAGTGACAAAAAAATTTGGAAAGTGGCCCGACAAGCTAATTTGATGACCAAGAAAGAAATGGTGCAAGTAGTTTCAGACTTCAACATGTTTAAAGCAGTCAATAGGCCAGTCAAAGTTGGTCAAAAGAGCCTCTAGTAATAATTTTTTTGAAGAAAATCCCATTTTGACCCTATAAATAGGTTGAAAATAGGTAAAAGTCAATTCATTTTCATATTCACAGTTGTAAATTTGGAGAGCTCAGAGCTAGGAGAGTGCACACAAAGATGGTGATTCCTATTACCGAGCACTGCAGATACATTGTTTGGACATTTAGATGGCTAGAGGGCGTAGAGGCACTGATACATACACCTTGCCCACTTTATACTTTTATCATTTTGTGTGCATTTTTTAGGATTTTTAGTAAGGTCAATGAATGCGTCGCGATGCATATGCATTTGTGTAAGTCACATTTATGGTCGCATTTGACACATTTGATGTGTCGTGACTCAAATAAAATATGTCTGTTAGGTTGCCAATTAAGTGTGACACATTTTCCAACTATCGAGATGCATTCACAATATTGCAATGCAATTGATAGGTATAGCAATGCATTCACAAGATTGCAATTCATATGTGAAGCTGGGTGACACATTTGATTTTTCAATGATGCATTTAATAGAATAAGATGCAAGTGATTGAAGATGCCACATTTACAAGTCAAAACAATGCAAGCGCCAAAACGTAACACAAGTGCTGGATGAAATGATGTAAATGCCTGAGTGCAATGCAAATGAAGTCAACGCAATGCATTTGACTTTGACCAAGGTTGACTAGAGTTGACCTAGTTTTAGGCTCACTTTTTTCTTATGTTTAATTAGATAGATGGTAATAATGATTTTTAATAATGTGCTAACACTCATTTTTGCATATGCAGAAACGACTACCACCGATCTATACGCGTGAGTCTAGGCCATCGACTTACGCATTTCAGGATTAGCTAACAGACCAAGAGCAAAGAAAATTGATGTGACTGGGGTTGTATTACATCACCTATATGCCCATTATCTGGGCTAATAGGGGACTATTGATAGCACTAGCTGAGAGATGGCATTCTAAGACCTGTTCTTTCCACTTGTCGATGGGGAAGGCCACTATTACCCTGGGGGATGTTTATTGGATTTTGCATATTCTGATCAGAGGAGCATGGGTGGTGTATGATCCAAATCAAGGAGTGTAGGCTATGATGGATTTGTATGAGGTAGGTGATGGCATGGGTCTTGGTGTCAAGGGATATTACATTCGGTGGGAGTACTTAGCTGAGCACTACCCATGGTGGGATGCCATGTTATGCACTTTGACTTTTTGGGTCCTGATTCTAGGTACATGGGTTCCCGATTGGATGGGGAGATGTGTTAGTATGGATGTGGCAGGATAAGATAGTCTTTGCATGGGGGCCTTGTTTTCTTGGTATGTTATATCATTAGTTGCACAATGATGCAGAGTGGCAGGGGAAGCAATACCTTTTTCCAATAGCTTCTCTAAATGCACACATCAACTTCACTATTCCTTCCAACAAGAAACTTGATCACCCAACTCAACTCACACAACCAGACATGTTTGAAGGACTTGGGGATGCTGTGTACACTCTCAAAATGTCAAAACAAGACCAAATAACCTGACTTTACACTCAAAAACTCCCATTCTCTCATCACTCTTACACAAGCCCATGCAACCTTGCAACATTGCCAAATAGGACAGTCAAAATAAAAAATTATTAAAGGCATTAACCAGACAATGAAATCAGGTTTTAGACTTCTAACAAGATCCCCCACAAGTTCCCAAAAGCACAGGATCAAACACCCAAAACAAATGTATCAAAAGATTGATTTACAAGCCATAAACAAGGCTTAACTAGGCATGTACAAGGAAGCTTTCAACTTGTCAAGGCACACCCCAACACCCCTAATGCCTTTAAAAGACTCCAACAGGTTCCCCAAGACCCCTTTCACATATTTCATTCATTCTATTTCTTTAAAATACTCAGAAATCAAAAGAAAAGCTTACAAATGATCATTTTCTGGACTGTTTCAAGGTAAAACCAGACCTAGGGCATCACATAACTTTTGCAAAACTCCATTTTTCAATATGAAACAAATTTCAGAATGTAAAGGAGTCCTAAATCTACCAATCCACCAGTTTTTAGATTTTTCCCACGGTGGAAATGGGAATTACATCCATTTTGGTGACCAAACCCTTGTTTTGCAAGATTTCAGACCCACTTTCACTAAAATTGATGTAACTTATTCAATTCTTAATGAAAATGAGAAAAATCACCACCAAAAGAAATTAGATTCTTCCCTCTTTCAAACCATTTCAATTTGGAGTCCGTACAATGATGTACCAGACCGTACCAAGCACGGGATCAGGAAAAAACGCTGTAAAAAACAGAAAAAACAAAGTTTTCTTCTTATTAAATGCTTCAAAACTTCAAAACTGCCAACAACAGCCCAACCTCGACCCAAGGGAGGCTTCTTAAACTTGTTTCCCATCATTTACAACTGCCCTCAACTGATTTTTGAAGGAGGGAACCATTAGTTAATGAAATTACATCATTAATGCTGATTTTACGCCAAATTTCCTTATGACAACTTTGCATTTTGAAGCAACTTTGCAATCCTAAAGACCTAAGACCTTAGCAACCATTCAAATAACATTGAAACAGCCTTATTACATTTTCAAGACCCCAAACCTTGCACAATTACATAAAAATTCACATTTTTGCCTTCAAAGGCTACAAAAGCAACTTTTAGTGCAAGATTGCATTGTTGCATATTTTGACTCAAAACTCAAAAACTCACCCTAGATCTTGCTCAATGGTCTTGATTGACCTTATTAATGACTAAAAGACTCAAAAAGACTAATTCTAACCTCCTAACAACAAATTTTCATTAAATGAGCGAAAATGGAGGATGAGGTGTAGGTGCTCTTGCACCATACACCCCCCCTAGAAAAGACTCATGCCTCATGAGTTGTGTTTGATAGCACTGTCTCCAAGCTTCAAACAAGGTCCACTGATCCACAAATCCACTCCATTGGTTCATGTAAACTGGAACTGCAAACAGCCCTGCACTTCTAGCATTTTGGAATGCATTGATACATGCATTTTCCCTCTTCTCTGTCCTCAGACCTGCAAACAGTCTTTTATCTTTTCCCTGACCAAGATTGAATTGTTTACTATGTTTTTCACCTGCATACAAACAAGGATTAGTAACTCTATGATCTTTGTTGTTTCCTTTGTCACCTTCATGCGTGCAACTATCTTTTTGTCCCTGTTTTCCTTGTCTTTCACTCACTGCCTCATCAAGTTGTTTTGCCACTGTCAAATCAGACTTATGTACTGTACTTCCTGCAAAATTTGTTTGTTTCTCAGACCTGGTCTTAACTATAGGGCATTCAATGGTTCCTACTAACACATTCTCATGCAAACTCACTGTCCTCACCTTCTTTACCTCTGTATTTTCCTTTACATCTGTTATCCCTGTATTTTCAGTCTTAGAACTGATTACATGATCAGAATATTTGTTTTCCTTTATCACATTTATAGTTTCCTTCTTGCCACACATTATTACTTTTGCCTTACCTTTGATATCTTCTACAAGAGGAGTTAACACAAAAGAATGACCATCTTGAACTATGGTGTAAGTATTTTCCCTACCATCATACAATGCCCTCTTGTCATATTGCCAAGGTCTGCCTAATAAGAGATGACAACAGTCCATTGGAAGAACATCACACACAACACTATCATGATAACCACCAATTTGAAAATCCACTATAGCCTTTTCATTCACCAACAAAGATTGATCATCAGTTAACCATGAGATTTTATAGGGACATTCATGAGGAATCTTTTTCAATCCTAACTTATTGACCATTTCACATGACACCATGTTTTCAGTTGATCCAGAATCAATGACTACTCTACATACCTTGTCCTTGCACTTACAATTTGTCTTGAAGAGACTTTTCCTTTGCAAAGGTGCTTCCTCTTTTGCTGCCTTCAAGATTGTTTTTCTCACCATCAACATTTCCCCAACCTCAGGATCTGCATTCCTACTTGGAGAACAATTACTTTCACACTCCTCTTCCTGTACCAATTGTGCTCTTCTATCAATCTTCTTGTCTCCACTAGAAGAACTACCAACCCTCTCAGGACACTTCCATGAAGGATGGCCAAACTCATTGCATGTGTAGCATCTTCCTGCAAAATCATTAGAACCTCTACCAATACCAAACCTTCCTCTACCTCTAAAACCAAAACCACCTCTAGAATCATTGTGATCTTTACCTTTGTTTGCTCCTTGATCTTCATTTGGCTGCTTTGATGTAGAAGGTATTCCTCTTCCTCTTGCACTAGGACCACCTCTTCCTCTTACTGCTTTCTCTTGTCTCCTTTTAAGCTTCTCCTCCACCCTGATTGCCATTTGATAACAATCCTCTACACTCCTAGGGTTAGCCAAAACCAATTCATCCTGTATATTAAGCCTCAAACCACCAATATACCTAGCAATTTTTTCATCTTCATTCTCATGATGACTAGACCTCAAACTTAATTTATAAAACTCCTCAGTATAGGACTTAATATCCATTTCCCTTTGCCTCAAACTTTGCAATTTTTTAAACATTTGAATTTGGTGATCTTTTGGTAAGAATTTACCTTTGAGTTTAGATATCATCTTGTCCCATGATGTGATTTTAGACTTTCCTTGTTTCCTCCTCTCAGACTGAAAGTAATTCCACCATACCAAAGCATGACCCTGCAACTTAGTCTTTGCAATCCTTATTCTTTGCTCCTCAGGAACTTCTTCACATTCAAAATGGTTATCTAATGCAGCAATCCAATCAAGTAGTTCTTCATCATTTAGACTACCACCATATTTAGAAACATCAAGTTTTACCTTAGGCTTGTCACCTTTCACTGCCTTCAACAACTTTGCCATTCTTTGGTCTTCTGGATCAAGTTCTTCTTCCATGTCTTCAAACTCCTCATCTTCCTCTTCTTCTGGCTCACTCTCTTCAGCATCTCTTCTCTTGTTTGTCTCCAGGGCTATGACTCTCTCTTCCAACTCTTTGAGTTCTCTTGCATGCCTTTCCTTCATCTCCCTCATCTCTTTAGCCATATCTTTGCTCTTTGGAGGCATCTTGTCAACCTTTTCTTTTCTTCAACCTGCAAAATGCAAACCAAAACCTACTCCCTGCTCTGATACCACTATGATGCAGAGTGGCAGGGGAAGCAATACCTTTTTCCAATAGCTTCTCTAAATGCACACATCAACTTCACTATTCCTTCCAACAAGAAACTTGATCACCCAACTCAACTCACACAACCAGACATGTTTGAAGGACTTGGGGATGCTGTGTACACTCTCAAAATGTCAAAACAAGACCAAATAACCTGACTTTACACTCAAAAACTCCCATTCTCTCATCACTCTTACACAAGCCCATGCAACCTTGCAACATTGCCAAATAGGACAGTCAAAATAAAAACTTATTAAAGGCATTAACCAGACAATGAAATCAGGTTTTAGACTTCTAACAAGATCCCCCACAAGTTCCCAAAAGCACAGGATCAAACACCCAAAACAAATGTATCAAAAGATTGATTTACAAGCCATAAACAAGGCTTAACTAGGCATGTACAAGGAAGCTTTCAACTTGTCAAGGCACACCCCAACACCCCTAATGCCTTTAAAAGACTCCAACAGGTTCCCCAAGACCCCTTTCACATATTTCATTCATTCTATTTCTTTAAAATACTCAGAAATCAAAAGAAAAGCTTACAAATGATCATTTTCTGGACTGTTTCAAGGTAAAACCAGACCTAGGGCATCACATAACTTTTGCAAAACTCCATTTTTCAATATGAAAAAAATTGAAGAATGTAAAGGAGTCCTAAATCTACCAATCCACCAGTTTTTAGATTTTTCCCACGGTGGAAATGGGAATTACATCCATTTTGGTGACCAAACCCTTGTTTTGCAAGATTTCAGACCCACTTTCACTAAAATTGATGTAACTTATTCAATTCTTAATGAAAACGAGAAAAATCACCACCAAAAGAAAGTAGATTCTTCCCTCTTTCAAACCATTTCAATTTGGAGTCCGTACAATGATGTACCAGACCGTACCAAGCACGGGATCAGGAAAAAATGCTGTAAAAAACAGAAAAAACAAAGTTTTCTTCTTATTAAATGCTTCAAAACTTCAAAACTGCCAACAACAGCCCAACCTCGACCCAAGGGAGGCTTCTTAAACTTGTTTCCCATCATTTACAACTGCCCTCAACTGATTTTTGAAGGAGGGAACCATTAGTTAATGAAATTACATCATTAATGCTGATTTTACGCCAAATTTCCTTATGACAACTTTGCATTTTGAAGCAACTTTGCAATCCTAAAGACCTAAGACCTTAACAACCATTCAAATAACATTGAAACAGCCTTATTACATTTTCAAGACCCCAAACCTTGCACAATTACATAAAAATTCACATTTTTGCCTTCAAAGGCTACAAAAGCAACTTTTAGTGCAAGATTGCATTGTTGCATATTTTGACTCAAAACTCAAAAACTCACCCTAGATCTTGCTCAATGGTCTTGATTGACCTTATTAATGACTAAAAGACTCAAAAAGACTAATTCTAACCTCCTAACAACAAATTTTCATTAAATGAGCGAAAATGGAGGATGAGGTGTAGGTGCTCTTGCACACAAGCTAGCATACTGGGGTGTGAGTAGCATTAGCTGCAGGACAACATTGCTAATGATCTAGGCTTGGGAGCATATTTCCATATTTCATCCGGTTCAAAAGGCCACAACTAGCAGATGGTATGTCGTATGTGTTCTTATATGTGGGTACCTTACAATAGACAAGAGTTGGAGAGACTAGATTTTGGCAGCATCACATAGACACCATGACTACATTTGGCTGGAGGCCATACAAGGATTGCACACAATGGGCTAGAGAGGGTGACCATTTGGAATTTTGCAAATAGTTTCATTATTTAATTAGATGGACAGTATAGTGTTAGTTTATTATAGAGATGTACCTACTCTAGCAGGCACTTTGTCAATTCGGTGAGTAGCAGGGTGTGCCTATGGGTACAACTCAGTATGCTAGATCGTCACGAGAACCTGCATGGGGTATTGCCATGTCAATGCCATTTGTTGAGCAGCAGATAGATGGTTTGGTGGCATAGCCATGGGGTTGGAGTGGAGGCTCTATAGATCCGGGGATGATTGTAGATTATTATTTGTGGTGGCAAACTCACAGACTGATTCCCTTAACCGATCCCAACACCTGTGGATTGTAGATCAATTATACTATGGGTGCAACAAGGAGGCTAGAGGGGTAGGGATAGAGGCAGAGACTGAGACTGAGGTGATGGAGGGAGAGGATATGGGGGGAGAGGTGGTGGGGATGGAGGAGGAGATGATAGAGGAGATGGCGTTCACATAGGAGGAGGGGTGAGTAGAGGTTGAGGTAGAGGTGAGACAATTGGAGGTAGAGGGGAGATAGGAGGAGGAGAGGCAGGAGGAGGTGCATGTAGTGGAGGAGGCCCTAGATGTTGGGGGAGGAGAGGAGGGAGTTGGTGATGATGATGATGATGAGCTGGACATTGGGGATGAGATGGATGGTAGAGAGGTAGCTCTAAGAGTGGATGATTGATGGAGAGTCAAACATATCTAGTGTGCTACCATTGCCACAAGATGCCATAGTGGACCAAAGGATAGCAAACATGTGGAGGAGACTAGATGAGGCCACTATAGAGATTAGATCCCTATGAGTAGAGCTTGAGGTTACTTGTGTTGAGAGGGATCAGGTAGAGATTCATCAGTGGGAGACTGAGAGCTGGTGCAGTCAGTTTGCTCAGTTGTGTATAGGACCAGTTGCAGATGTGGCAAGGGAGCTATCCAGGGTTAGTACAAGCAGAGGCCAGTATAGGATGTTATATGAGAGGGTGGTATTGGCTGATTAGAGGGAGCCTAGATTATCTAGGTCATCCAATAGGATAGGGACATGCTCAGGGAGTAGTAGCCGCACTCACAACATACATAGCTAGAGTAGTGTGGGTGGCTCTACATCCTTAGGACATTCATTGGGCCATAGGTCTCATCACTCTCACATGAATTATTTAGGACATAGGTCTAGCAACAATCATGAGTCATTTGGGTTAGGGTATAGATCTTAGCACAGTCAGTATCCAGTTATAGATCCATTGGGCTCTCATACTCATGTTGCACTAGCCTCATAGCCTCATGTCACTATATTGATGATGCCATCAGCATTAGTTCCATCGGTCTCATAGACACATGTTGTCATGTCTTCAAAGGTTATGTTAGTTCCGATCACAAGTTGACAATAACCACACTCTTCTCCATGAGGGGATGAAGAGAGCACTTCCTAGGACATTTGACATTGTTCTCTTATTATTATGTCGGAGACATTATGTTATGACACTTTATATTTTGACCATCAAGCCTATAAGCTCTATTTTTGGATATCTCATGACTCTATCCTATGACATGAATTTTTTGAGATTATATATGTGATGCCATTTTGATGCGGCCTATATGCTTTATGTCATTTGATGATGCATTGTGTGTTGATTATGTTTATGATATATGCTTATCTGATGATGATTATGATGATGTAGTTATGATGATTATATGATGCCTATGTGATGTGATGTATGGAATTATGATGGTTATTTTATGCTTAAATTCCTTGATGATATTATGTTATGTTGATGATTATATAATGATTATGATGATGATTTTCTACATGGATGCATAATAGTTTATTTCTATGCTTATTACAAATTCCTTTTTGTGTGACTATATGTTTATGGATGATGCAATATGTGATGTCTTATGATGTGATGGATGATATATGCATTTATATGTTATGTGAAATTTCAAAATGTATGCAAATGATGTATGCATGCTAATGATGTAAATGGAAATATGTGAATGTGTATGTGATAGGTCGAATTAGGTGGTTAGAAAGCAAGCAACAAGCCAAAAGGAGTGCAAATAAACAACTTAAACAACCTACACTTCAAGATTAGCCTAAGTTAGAAACAAAACAAGACAAAGCCACAAAATGGAACTTTATACCTTGCGTTGAGTCGATCCTTTGGTTGGCCCTTCGATCTTTGATGTGTATGCTCCTTGGATGGCAAGTATGCAAGCTAGATGAGGATGTGAAGATGGATGCAAGTGGATAAAAACAAGAAAATGGCTAAGTGTTGGTTGAGAAACAAACAAGAGTTTGGCTAGCACAAATGATCTCCCCAAAATGAGAGAAAAGAGGGGGTATTTATAGGATTTTTGGAAATCCTAGGGAAATGGACGGTTGAGATTGATCCACCAAATATCAAGATGTAGGGCTAAGGTGAGTTGAGAACTCACAAGCCCTCACATCTTGACATGTGGCATGTGATGAAGCCCTAAAAGGTGAAGTGGAGAGGTGGAGGGAGACGGACATGACATGGAGGGGGGTACAAAGTACCTTGGGATTGGACAAGATCTCCTCATAAAGGAGGTACTTGTCCCATGTGGGTGAGAGGACAAGTGGGGAATTAAAAATTCCTCAAATATCCTTATGGGGAGATGGGAAAATTTTAAATTCCAAAGGGTGCATTGGGGGATTAAATGTGAATTAAAAATTCACATAGGGAAGAAGATGCCTTGTCAAAAAAGAAAGGCATTTAAGAGGGTTGACTAAGGACACATGTCATAAAGGACATGGGGAAGAGAAAAGGAATTTAATATTCCTTGGAAGGATAAAAGGAATTAAAAATTCCTGAGGAGATTGAGGCTAGGCTTGAGGGGTTAGAGGAGGTTAGGTGGCTAAGAGAGATTAGAGGCCAACTTGCAAAAGTTGGAGGATGTGACACATCCTAATCAAGGATTAGGCATGTGCACATCCTAATGATAGGATTAGAAGATGGATTAGGATAAGATAAAAAATGGAGGATGTGACATGAGGGGAATTAAATAAATGGAATATTTATTTAATTCAATTGATGGAAGGAGGATTAAAGAGATAAGGTATTATTGATTAAATACCTTAGGGATTTAAGGAATTAAGCTAATTAAATAATAGGAGTATTACTAAAACTAAAATAAGATGAAGAGAGGATGAATTTGGATAAATTAAGTGTCCAAATTTAGACATCTACTGAATAGCCTAATGCAATGCTTATATGATCATGTATGCAATTATATTTTTGTATGTCACAAGATATCATCATGAGTGTTGCCCTCCTACAAAAATCTTAATAACTAAGCCTCTACATACATGATTCAAAGGTTGGAAATCTAGCCTGAATAACCATTTCAACCATCATGAAGGTGCATTTAACTTTTCAACCCAGGGATGTGAACTTGAAATGGGTTAGCACAGTATGTGCACTAGGAACTCAAAGTAGTCATTCTATTCTATAGCTAAGGAACACACAATACTAAAAGTAAATTTCTTGAAAAGGAATGAAACAAATGCTTAACACCAATCAATAACTTTGCTAAGCTAAAATGAATAATAGGAATACAAATCTAAGCAACAAACAAGACACTGCTCTGTCTACTTTGGCTGTAGGAATAGTCACATAATGAAATTCTAGTGGCTGCAATAACAGTTGGTGCCAGATTTCTAATTACTAAAAAACAAGTAATACTAAACTAATTCTAAACTAAGAAGAATTATTACTCACCAAGTGGGCCCCCTTGGATAAGTATCCTCTAAAACTAATGAAAACTCAGATGCTCAAACTTAGAACTTTATTTTATTCACTATGAATCATGAGTACAAAAGAGTAATGTATACGTATTACTAAAAACTAAAGAGTGCAAGTACAATATCAAATCGTGCAACCTTCTAAAGAAGGAGCATCAATTTATTATTTATACTAACAACTAAATGAGGTAGTCAACTCCATGACTGTGAGGATGCCATTTAGGGAAAATAGAGGAAATGGAGCGATGGTGGTTATGCGTGCATGGAATCTGGTCAGACATGTAGGTCCAAACACAGATTCAACTCAATAATAATGCATGTGCATGCTTGATCATTAAATTCCACTACAAGGTAGTTACATTCAGTTGCATGAAGATTCGGCTACCTTTGACTTGGAGCTATTCCTTTGTTGGACGTTATGGTACATGCCCAGCTAGTGGTGTCTTCCTCAAATTAGTGTATTAAATCTGCATGGAAAGGTTAGCATGCATAATAACTACACATCTATAACCACTCTAAGGAAAATTCATTAACCACACACAAAATGAATATAGATAATCCACATATTATGCCAAATGTCACTAAAGCTTGCAGAGATAGGATTAAGTCCAATGTCAATAGTTTGAGGGAAACATTATGAAAATACTGACATTTAACATTAAATTCCATGACATCTATTAGCAAATAAACTATAGATTCTACCCAAAATTGGACCAAAAACTAGGCTCATCACTCCCCCCAACCTAACGTCTTGCTGGTCCTCCAGCAAGGGAAGAGTTGTTCTTCTACTTAGTCAAAGCTCTGAAATTTTCAACTAACAGTTGTCCAACATCAATGGTTGTAGGGGTACTATTTCTTCTTTCACCTTTTGCTACAAGGACTCTTGTTCTTGTTCTTGTTGTGGCTACAGGAACTCCTGCTCTAGTTCTAGTTGTTGATGCAAGACATTTTGTTGTAGGATTTCTTGCTCATGCTGTAGGAAGTCTTGACTTTCCTCAAAATCTTCTGCGATGTTAGCAAGATTGGTCAGTGTTATATTTGCTTCTCTCCCTAATATATCTTCTTCTTTCACATTCTCCTACCCTATTGGAGCTTCAAGATCCTCATGTGATGTCTCACTAGGTGTAGGGCTTTCCTGCGGAGGTGTACCAATCACAGGATCAATTGGTCTTGATTTCTTGGGAGGTTTCTCACACTTTCCTTTGGCTGTAGGATGAACAGTATCAACCTTCCTCTTTTTAGAACTTGGCACCTTTCTTTCTACAGGCTATTTTTTGGCCTTTCCTTTTCTCATTCTACTTCTCTCTTATGTGCCCTAGTTTTCATCAGGGTTTCAAGTGGAATGTCATCATTAGAATCAAAGGAAGAACTTTCTCTTTCTGAGTGCTCTATTTTAGAAGAACTAATTTCTATGGTTTCTTCTATTGTAGGAGGATTCACACAAGATCCAACACTAGAGGTTGAAGTGTCAAGAGGGGCTTCAGCCATGCTCAATCTCCTGCTAGACCTACGGGGTTGAGATAAAGCCCTAGGTTGCAAGTGCTTGGGTCTAATTTGATCAACATTTATAAATTATTCCTAGGTTATTACATATACATCATGCCAAGACTTTTCAACCAACAATTTAATTAGATAATAGTGGGAAATAGAATTATCCCTACCTTTTTGGGTCTCGGCCACCATGATTGAGAGAAGATTGTATAGCACATTGGGCACATCCATCCTCGTTTTGTGCCTCATGTGATTCAAGAGCTTGAAGTGTACAAAATGCAAATTTTACTGGCTACCCTCATAGGTGATGTATTTGATAACATAAATGACTATCTGCTTCCATGGTTTAGTCAAAGATATTCTCTTTGCACCTTGTTTATCGATGCTCAATGGGAGGTCATTTGGCTATGTAAATTTGGCCTTAGATGATCTAGCATCTCTGAAGGTAGGGTAATTTTTTCCATCAACTGGTAACCCTGTGACCTCTACGATTCTTTCCTTAGTTGCCACAAATTCCAACCCTTTTACTGTGGCTTTCCTTTCTAAAACTGTCTAGGCAAATTCAAGGGAAATGCTTTCATCAAATCCATCCAGCCTTAGGAAGTAATCTAACCATCCGTAGTTCCTAAATTTGGCCAAGCATTGTGCATCCTACAATAAAACATCATGGACCATGGGTTCATTTCAAATTAATCCACCTCCCATTGTCTGCAACTTCTTTCTTGCAATTCTCATTTCAGAATCAAGCTCGCTTTCCTACGGTACCTGCTAAATGTCCAGTGCCAATAACGATTGAATTTTATCTTCTTTGTTTCACCTTTTTGCTTGAAACTCAAGATTACGACAAGGCAATAATGGCAATAAAAAGAGTGATAAAAGGGAAATTATGATGGGAAGAAATGGTGGCTATAGTTAATGTCACTTCACACATGCAATCCATCCTCTGACTCAGATTCCAAACCAACTCATTTCAAATTTTCTGACATAGCCTAGCATAAATTAACACATGGGCAATGTACTTACATTGTTTTCTTGCTCCTCCCCCCAACCTAAATTTGGACATGTTTCCACACATGTGAGATGGGAGTGGTTATTTGATAGGGAATGATGATATTTTATGTAAACTTCTATACTAACACATAGTGATTAAATAAACACACTTAAAAGATGATTAAATATAGAAATTAATGTGCACATACATGAATGTGTGGAAGATTTTTTGCAAATATCATGGAGAAAGTACCACTCGCCTTGTGGGAATAAATTGAGCAATTAATGAAAATGAAGTGGAGTGAGGTGAGGTGGAATGAAGTGATGGAAGAGAGAAAAAGGTGGTGATGGATGGGTGGATGGGAGGATGGGTGAAGAAATGGACTTCCATGTAAGTGAAATTCTTTATTATTAGAGAGTGCATACCTTATTTAGCCAAAAGGGGGGACACTAGGTCCATTTCCTTCAGCTGTAGGAAGCTCGGGTGTTGAATGTTGGGTGAATTGTTGTAGAAACTCTTCTTTGGAAGTTGGCTTGTGATATAATCTAAGGCAATGACCATTGACAAGTAATCTAAACCTGATAGGGTCAATGGTAGTAAGCTAAACAACTCCATTAGGAAATACCTCAACAACTTCATATGGTCCTAGCCACCTTGTTTGCAATTTTCCTACATTGTCTTGGTATCGTGAGTCATAGAGTAGGGCCCAATCTCCTAGTTGGAATGTCTTGTCCTTGATAAATTTTTCATGCCACCCGATTCTCTGATTCTGCACCACTTTTGTATGTTGCAGGGCTGCTCTTCCTATCTCATCCAAAGCATTTAGCTGCATGATTCTTTCTCTTTGTGCTTTAGAAATATCCATCCCCAAATCTATTATAGTTTTCAGAGTCTTATATTCAAATTTAACTTGCATTATAGCTGTCTTTCCATACAACTCAAATGGGGTGAAGCCTATAGTTGTTTTCTAGGTTGTCCTATAGGCCCAAACATCTTCTGGTAATCTATTTGGCCAATCCTTTCTATGAATAACTATTGTTTTAGTCAGAATGGCTTCAATCTCTCTATTGGTCACCTCAACTTGGCCATTAGCTTGTGGATGATAAGGACTAGACTTCATGTGCCTTATGTTGTACTCATTAACTAGTGCTACAACAAGGGTTGATGTGAATTGTGCCCCTTAATTAGTCACTATTTCTCTTGGGACTCCATATCTTATGAAAATTTCCTCATAAAGAAATTATGCAACCTTGTTATCTCTTGCATGTAGCCTTAACTTCTACCCATTTTGTCACATAATGGGTGCATATAATATATAAGACTTGCCATTTTATGGAGGGTCAATAGGTCCCACAAAATCCAATCCACGCTTGTCAAAAGGATTGATTACTACTTGAGGGCACAATGGAATCTCATCAAACCTGGTTGGTCTACCCATTCTTTGACATCTATCACATTTTCTAGTATACATTCCTGCATCCTTCTGGAGTGTTGGCCAATAATATCTTGTGTTCAAAACCTTCATTGTTGTCCTCTTGGCTGCAAAATTCGCCACATAGTTCATTGTAGCATGTTTATTCCATGTATCTCATCTTCTCACACATCTCCTCATTACATGAGTACGGTCGATGAAAACAAACATCCAACAATCAATAGAAAGGAAAATAGTTTCAATGAGTGCCCTTTTCTCTTTTGGAGAGAAGTGAGGAAGAACTCTACATGTGACCAAGTAATTGGCTATGTCAACATACCAGGGTGTTTGTACACTGAAGGAGAATAGATTCTCATCAAGGAAAGAGTCATCTATGGGTTGATTATCTTCTGATGTAGTTAGCCTTGAAAGAAAATCTGCAACAACATTGGCCTTCCCTGGCTTATCCACAATGGTTATATCAAACTCTTGCATCAACAATAACCATCTTGCCAATCTACCCGTGATCAAAGGTTTATTCATGAGATATCTAATGGCTGCATGATTAGTGTGCACAAAGATTTGGTAGCCTTTTATGTAATGCCTGAATTTGTTCAGTGCATAGATTACTACCAACATTTCTTTTTCTGTCACTATATAGTTGAATTCAACTCCTTGTATATTTTTGTTGGCAAAGTAAATGGCATTTTCAACATCGCCATCTTTCTATCCTAAGACTGCTCCTATGGAATAATCTGATGCATCAGTATGGATTTGGAAAGGAAGCTCCCAATTAGGCCCTTTTAGTATAGGAGCATGAGTCAAAGCTACCTTCAAGTCAGAAAATTCCTTGTCACAGGCTTTAATCCACTAAAATTCAATATCTTTAGTGAGAAGAGTGTACAATGGTGTTGCTACCTTGATAAAATCCTTGATGAAACATCTATAATATCTTGCATGACCCAAAAAACTCCTAACATCTTTCTATTTTCTAGGTGTGGGAAGATTTGTGATTACCTTAATCTTTGCAGGATCTACTTGAATTCCTTTGTTGGAGATTTAGTGGCCAAGAAATACACCTTCATGCATTATCATGAAGCACTTTTCATTGTTTAAGGAAAAGTTTTGGTCTTCACATATCTGTAGGACCTTTCTGA
>VDFB02349629.1:0-13084 GCA_007258455.2 Sequoia sempervirens
ACAAGCAAGGAAAGATGCTTCTGTCTACAATTGAAACCAAAACCAGAATCAAAATAATGTGACAGCAAACCCAATGTCGCGGAACACTCGAAAACTCACAAACTGGAACAACCCTGGAATCTATGAAGCAATAGTAGATGCAATGATGACATAATCTAGAAATAGTGTATCTCGATGTCGATGCCAAACTGAGAGTGAAACTCTTCCATGGGAAGGAGTACCAAAAATAGACTCTGTAACAATAACCATAAAAACATGGCCCTCAAACTGAGATGGATCCAATGTGGATCATTAACCATAGGCTCTCAATCTAAAGTGTGAACCGATGTGAATCAACAATGTGTCTAGCTAAGAAAATATATTGCCAAAAGAAACTAAGAGACTAGATAAACTCATGCGAGTTGCCATCAAAACAATATGAATATGGATATGCAAAAAACCCCCTTGAATGGAACTTTATCATAGTTCATTTATTACAATAAACCACCGATTGTAAAAGGAGAGCATACAAACATGCATAAGCAGTAAATAGAAATTGATGTCAGATCTGTGTAGAGGATAGAATCAGCTTTCCGATGTCGTGAGAATGACGAAAAATGGATCACCGAGTCAAAAGATATGCCCTCTGAAGTGAAATCTAAACATCTGACTTCAACTAGAAAAAAATCCCATCAAACAGAAAAATCTCTAGAAACAGACTACACCATTAGAAAATTGGGCTCGCCAACTTTCTGGTGATATCTTGTTTCAAAAAAAACACCTCCGGGATCAAAAGTTACGACGAAATGAAAAAAATAGTTGTATGGAGGCAAATCAGGGTTTTCAAAGGCTAATTGGGCGCAAAAATTCAAGGCTAAGATGGTGCAATATTTAAGCTCTTGGTCCCTCCATATGACCATGGGCGCCGATAGAGCAAAAAATAAAAGTGCCACCGCCAGGGGGGTGGTAGCGGGGCAGAGAAGCGCTGGTGGTGGTGGGCAAGGGCGCCGCCCAAGCTGGCGGAGCTCTCCCAGACCATGGCCGGCAGAAAAGCTGTAGACTGGGGCCAAAGAAAAAAGAATGCTGGTGAATGGCCAGTGGTGAGGAGCGGTGGCTAGAAAAGGAGGACTGGCGGGAGTAGCATGGGTTGACACAACCCTGCTGGATGTGACAGGGTTGTGGTACGAATGTACCATAGAAACACAAACCCTCAAAGAAAACACCATAGCAATTTTAATATGCCCCACATTTAATTTCGCCCAAAATTTAATAAAGCCCAAAAAATTTTATAAAAGCCGATGAAGTAAAATTTTTGTAGAATTTTTTTTAATGCCGCAAATCGTACCACAGTACACGGCGAATTCGTCTGACTGCCGAATGCGCATTACCTCCTAGTAGCTGATGCTAAATATAGACCAAGTTGTATGTCATTTTTCATCTCTCAAATGCTCTGGATCTGATGGCGAGGCCCGATCTGCCTAAAAATGCACCAGAAGCTTTGCAACTCCCAGATCTGACAGATCTTCAAACCCTCATAACTCTGGCATAAAATGTCAGAATTAGGCGAAACAAAAGTCAATCTTGACTTTTTTGACGTATGAACTTCGAATATGAGCTCCTTAACACCATAGCGTCGCACAAAGCAACTATGCAAGAGCACCCAAATAGAAAGACAAACTCAAGGTATGAAACCCTCTAGGAATCCCAAACGAACTCTGCAATGAATCTCTCCAAAAATCTGAGAAGGGGCTACAAATCAAGGCTCTGATACCATGTTAGAAACCAAGATCAGATTTGCAAACTAGAATAGACCTTCCACAGAAGAGAAAAACAAAAAAGCAAGAGAGGTTGCAAAAAGATGTGCAACATTATTATTCGAGAATTCAATAATTACATGATAATGATTTGCTTTATAAAAGCAAAGATGCAAACATAATCTTATCTTGAGCAACAAGATAGCTCGATAAGATAAAGATGAAAGCCTAAAACTTAGGAATTAAATAAATCCTAAGTAAACTTATGCAAAGTGTAATTAAATATTAATTACACCAATGAGGAACTTCTACTATGTCTTGTCGATTCGGGTCTTTTAATGAAATATGAAGTACTAGATGGATTCAAATGGATCACATGACAAAAATAAGCAAGGAAATACAAAGAGGGAATTTTATGCTTATGATGAGGACTCATTGCTGGAACTCTTGGATGCAATAGACTGTAAAAATTTCAAAATTTTACAGTTCTAACAAGACAAACATTAGATGTGGCAACTACTCATAAGACATCTGAATTTTAGGTTGTTTAAAAATAATTCTACACAAAGTATGCAAACTTGAAAAAATATATATATATATATATATACCTAATTCAAGTATATGTGCTTTAAATTTGACCTTGTAGGACTTTGTTAGTGCCAATTTCTACCCTGATGAGGTTATAACACCTCAAGGAGGACATGCAAAGCAACCGATGTCATGGTAATTTAAATTTTGATTATATTTAAAGTCAATTACAAATTATACACTATGTACATTGTGAATAACTTAATTTAAATTTAAAATTGAATATATATATATATATATATAAAAATTGAATATATATAAGGAGCTCATACATGTTAAATTATTTTTCTTTTTATAGTATGAAACACATCTTGTAGCTAGGCATGTACAGACAGGTGCTAGAATAGAGGGTGCACAACCTCTTATGGTATAATTCAAATATGATAAATTATAAATTAAATTGAATTAAATCATTTTTAATTGTAGACTTGCATCTAATTTCAACTTTCTTTCTCATGTTTATGTAGATTGATTTAGAGCATTTAGAGGTTGGTCTAGCTACACTAGAGCATGTAGATTTAGATATCATGGTAATTTAATTTTATAATGAATTATAAATTAAATTATCATTAAATCATTTTTAATTATCATACATATGATTTCATCTTTCTTTCTCTTGTACAAAGTGGTTCAGGTCATTTGTGTAGTCTGCATGGTGTGAAGAGGTCTCTTTATTATAGAGACAATATGAGATATATGATTTCATGGATTGTATTTGATTATTTCATGGACTACATATTTGGTTTCTCAAGGACTTTATTTCATGGGTTGTACTCTGATGGACTTAATATATATTAGTTTCATGGACTTAATATATTGTAAATAATGGACTTTATTATTGTTTAGTTTTCATTTACCCGTGTGCATTTATACATTTTATGTGAAATTTTAATATGTAATCGATAGGACATATTTGTACTTTCCAAAAGATTCATAATCAAGACATTAATAGGACATTTCAATATTTGTGCTTTACAAATTTAGTGATCCATACATGATATATGCATGATAATTAGCAATAATTATTCATTGAACTTATTTAATTCATGTCATAATAGGATGTCTTAAAGGGTCCTAATAATATTTCTTAAGGGGTCCTAATAGGATGTCTTAAGGGGTCCTAATACGATGTATTAAGGGGATCAAAGAAGTCAAAATTTGGTGAATTTTCCCAAGGCAACCAAATTTAACAATAATATGCATGTTATTTAGTGATTATACAATCAAATTTAAAGTTTCAAAGTAGGGTGACTCATCATAAAAATTTATATCATTAAGTATAATATTTGGGATATGTCCTAATAGGACATCTTAAAGGGATGAAATACTTCAAAGTACATGTCTCATATTTAATCACAATTGATATAATTAACTTAGAATTTAGGATGGCTCATCATAAAAAACCACATTCTATACAATTTAAATAGTTTCAATATTTATTTAATTCATGTTGTAAGAGGGTGTCTTAAGGGGTCCTAATACGACATCTTTGGTGAAGTTTCCCAAGGAAAACAAATTTAACAATAATATACATGTTATTTAGTGATTATACAATCAAATTTAAAGTTTCAAAGTAGGGTGACTCATCATAAGAAATGATATAATTAAGTATAATATTAAGGATATGTCCTACTAGGACAACTTAAGGGGATGAAATACTTCAAAGTACATGTCTCATATTTAATTGTAATTGATATAATTAAGTAACTTAGAATTTTGGATGACTCATCATAACAAACACATTTTATACAATTTAAATAGTGTCAATGTTTATTTAATTCATGTTGTAATAGGATTCCTTAAGGGGTCCTAATAGGATGTCTTAAGGGGTCTTAATACGATGTCTTAAGGGGACCAAAGAAGTTGTCAAAATTTGGTGAAGTTTCCCAAGGCAACCAAATTTAACAATAATATACATGTTATTTAGTGATTATACAATCAAATTTAAAGTTTCAAATTAGGAAAACATGCACATTTAACAAACAAAATATATAGAATATTGATTTTGATACATAAAAGTATAGAGTATAATTGTGTATGTACATGTATACAAATTTGTACAAAATGTGTAATTGTGTAAGTATGCACGTACAAATATGTCAACTCAAAATAATGTTTACAAAATTTGGCTATGTCATCTCAAGAAAATCTAAAACTTGTGCCTGGAATGTAGTAGGTCTTCACACCACCTGATGTCAAAATGGTACAACCAATATCAATGAAATCATCAAAGCATGTATTTTAATTTATATAAAGTTATCTATATGTACAAAACTCAAGTACATGTAAATTTAAAGGTATTCCACACATGTGTGTAGGTTGAATTTGTATCCTCTCCTTTTTGTTTCAAATTATGAGATCAATGTGATGATGGCTTAAGGATAAAAAAAGGGATAATAAATCAATTTTAACTATTAATGTACAAGAAATATCAATATATAATCAAAACATGGATTTAAATATAATTTAACTAATAATTACCTGTTTTTACCTAGTATTCCATGTTGTCTAGGTTGAATATGCATGGACTCTCCTTTTTCTCTCAAAGTATGTGATGAATTTGTGATGATGGCTTAAGGATATAAAAGAAACACAAGCAATATCAAAACATGTATTTAATCTATTTAAAAGAAAAATATAAAAATAAAACTATATTTACTTGTATTTACTTATTCCATTGTTTCGTCTGCATCCTCTCCTTTTTGCAATACATCTATGATTGTCTCATGCTCTTCCATAGAAATTTTCCATAGCTCTTTATTTTTAGGTCTTCCATGATACAAACCTAGTTTTATATTTTTTGCTACCACCAAATGTGAGTGGTGTATAGTCTTCTTATGTGTTTCATAATCTTCGAATGCAGGCATACCATTCTTCCTTATCAGGTATTTTCATAGCCAAGTGCCAACAACCACCACCAAATCAAAAACTTGTTCTCAAAATTTTCTTAAGGGGATGTCTTAAGGGGATAACCGTACCTATTTGATAATGATAGCCATCATCATCTTCTCAAGGTGTTATTAACTTATGATTAGTCTCCACACAACATGAAAACCAATATTATGTTTCCTCTTCATTCCCCTCAAGTGCAAAACAACATACACATGTCTTACAAATAAAATTTGATTTAATAACTTGTGTGTTTCCATATAATTTGACCAATATACATACATCCATTCATATGTATATAAATAAATAATTTAGTATTACAAAATAGTAAGAAATTAAAATAAATAGTAAAATAAATTGAATTAAATTACCTTCTTGTACAAGGTCTAAAACATGGGCATAGTTGTTTGATGTAAACACCTTATCATTGTCTTCAATTGTTGTTTCATATTGATCATGTGCTTGTGTAGGTTTCAATGATCTTTGCTTCCACTCTTCAGCCCATTCTATATTTTCACATGTTTCCCAATCTCTTGAGATACAAAATTGACCAAAACATGCAAGATCCCTTGTCCAAATAGTCCATGTGCTTGCATTTGAACTCTTAAATGAATTCCATTTAGTAGATCCACTGATTGTGTCACTGTAAGGTAGAGGGACAAACACACCAAGGCTCCCAGTCATGGAGAGCTAAGAGTATAGGGCTGCCCTATCTTACCTCAAGCTAATGGGTGTTTAAGGAAAGGATAGAGAATGAAAAGCACTCTCAAGTGCTTTTGTCACTCTACAAATGCAAAAAATTGAATGGGACTAGACGAGCTAGTTTTTAGAATTTGAACTGCACTTCAAACAACTCTCTACCCAAGAACAATAGTGTAGGTCAAGGACAACAGTGTGGCGTGCTAGTGTCTCTTTGGTGCACTAGCATCAAAATGGCCAAAATGTGTGAAATATAATGTGGAAAGCCAAAATCCTACTAATGTACTAGTAAATGAGGTTTAATAAACTAAGAAGAATAACAAAGTACAATAAATAACTATAAAGATGGTAAAGAAAGTAGATGAAGATAGAGGTGATGAAGTCCAACTCACTGAAACTCTAGCTTGCCAACAAGCTCCGCAGACACATTAACCTACACATAGCCAAGAGAGGAATTTTTTTGGGTTGTATAGGGGTTTTCCTCAATCCAACCCCCACTTTGGTGTTTCCACCTCCATAGATAGCCAGGAATGCCACGAAGTAGAAAATGTGATAAAGGAAAGAAGAATATCAAACACTACAAAAGATACAATGCTACTCTATCAAACCACAACAAGAAAGGAAAGTGAAAAAATACCACCTCCACCCAAAGGCACTTAAGGCCAATGAAGGGAGAATGAAATACAATAAGCTTGGAAAAGTACACACGACCACAATGGTGATGAAGGGAGGTCTTGCAAGACTCCAAACTTGTAGCTTCTATGGTAGCACAACACATACAAAAATAAAGTTGATGGAGTAACAAGTTGTTGTAATGCTCAAAGGAATTATATAAAAAATGCTCAAGAGATCAAGTGAATGACAACAAATATGAAGAAGATGAGATAGATTGCTAAAGAGATGGATTGAATGAGCAAGATAGGTATTTCAAGATCAAAATGGGAGAGAAAGAGCCATTTTTTAAGCTAGCTGGTCAACACATAGCTATTACACTTAATGCCCAATGGAGAACATAACGTCCCTGCGAACACTAGAGGTAGGAATCTATCAGGGATGAAAAAAACCACATAGACATTCATGCGTCATGCTCTTGTCCCCAAAAAATATTCCCCCACCAACACAAAAAATAGGTAACAAGTGGATGCATTTCAGATGGGTGATATGGAATTTCTTGGTTGGGTTTGATTTTCTAGGGTGGAGGGATGCAAAATAGGAATTTACACAAGGGGTGAAAATTCACTCCTATACATTTTTCCCCCATTTTAGCGAGCAGAAGTGTCAATGAGTGTTCGGTAAAGTAGATCAAATAGTTAGAAATGTATATTTGAACTATCAAGGAAGTAGATTGCAATCTAGCAAACTCAAAAGCATAGGGAAGGCCAAGGACTCCATAGGTACTCTCTCCTAAGGAGGTTTGAACAAAGGACTCTGTAGCTCCTCAGGACTACAAAATTGAAAAAATTACATCGAAAGCCCACAAACCAATGATGAAAAAATCTTGTAGGATGTAAGCACTTCATAGGCCCTCAAACCTACAAAGAAGGTGCCCCCTAGGTAGTCTCTCTTGAAGGAAGCCAAGTGTAAGGGGACTCCATAGAGTTGAACTAGAAATCAGCTTCATAGGTGCACTTGTATTAAAGCAACATGTTAATCCATAAATAAAACATGTTAAAAAACAAAAAGAAACCACACAGGAAAACAAGCATACAGTTAAAAAATTGAAGAGATTTCAAAGGGTCCCTCGAGAACCCTGCAAAAGAAAAGGGGTTAACTCAAGGGATGTGTTGTTTGAAAGTGAGAGATATTTTTGCAAATCAATTCAACATCAAGGAATCCTTTGAAATATTTTCACTTTGTTGTGCGTTTGCACACACGCCCACCTGAGTAGGGACCCTCTTTCTGGTGTCTTTTGACCTTTGGTTTTATTGGATTTTCCTTTTTAAGGTCTTGACATGTTGGTCTTGTTGGCTTTGATCTTGCCCTGAGGTTTGAATTGGTTAAAATTGAGTTTTAGGAAAAATTTGGGTTTTCACCTGAATCCGGTATTTTCCAGCTCCGGCAGATTTTCCCGGACTCTGGTTCATTAATGCAGTCATACTAAATTCTCCCTAATCGGGGTTTTACGCCTAACCGGGATTTTACGATTACGGCGGATTTTCCTAATTCACGTTGAATTCGAACTTCATTAAAATCCCGGTTTCTGCCATATTCGTGAAATCTGTGTTCGTCCGAATTTTTTGCGTATCTTGGGATTTCCCGAAATTCCGTCCTAGGCTCGGGTTTCTAGATTTTTCAAGCATGTCTTGTCGCTCATTAATGCTCAAGGTACCCTCGCTCAAACGCGTATATGGGTGGATTTAAAATCTGTTAGGCATCATTTCGACTTCATTATTCACTTGTTTGTTGCCTTGGCATCCCGAGTTACTTTACTCCATTGAGCTTTGAGCATTGAACTTGAATTAAACTAGCGTGTGGATTGTTTGGAATGTTGGTATATGAACCTTCATTGCTTGGGCATTTTCACTTCCAGGTGCTTCCTGGAGTTTGAGTTTACGTCTAGATTGATCCATGGTAAAGTTGTCGATGGCCCTTCCATTTATTTCACGCAATGATTAGGTTTTCAATGTTGATTATTGGTCATTTCAAATTGACCCCATGTTTGGTCACGATTTTCTTCTTTTAGGGTTGGACCCATCTCTTCGTGAAAACCTCATCACCCACGCCACGTATGCTTGTATTTATCCATTAGATGATGGGTGCG
The DNA here is from genome assembly GCA_007258455.2 of Sequoia sempervirens. Taxonomy (NCBI): domain Eukaryota; kingdom Viridiplantae; phylum Streptophyta; class Pinopsida; order Cupressales; family Cupressaceae; genus Sequoia; species Sequoia sempervirens. The sequence continues at coordinate 8,671 of VDFB02349629.1, forward strand.
TCCATTTGGAAGAGGTTCTGGGTGAGATTGTTTGCCCTCTTAGTGCGTAATTTTCCATATGAGAGGTTAGGGTTTTCTTGGTGCTCGGCCCAGAATAATGGATTCGTTATGATTTTCCAATCTTGCACTTGTATTACACTGACCCCTGCCTTGTGAGGATTCAGAGCGCTCTAGACTGATCTTCATAGATGATATTTTAAACCTTGAGCTTACCCTGGTTTTCATGGTGGGGGGTTGTTCATCGAAATAATGGCATCCTTGTTTTGCCATGAGGACTCATCATTTGAGAGCTTTGAGAACTTGAATCATTTGCATTCTGAATTTTGTTGATTAGCGTCGATTTTGTGACCATTAGAATCCAGGTAGAAAAGATTGCATGATAGTTTGATTAATAGTTTGCGTGTCGCCGATCATCGGGTTTCCGGGGTGTCTGCGGAATTCCTGCGCACCTAGATTTTCCCAGTTTTGGTTGATTCCATGGGGCATAACGATTTCCGGAGTACTTTGAACTGTCCGCGAAAATCCGTTTTGTCCGGACTTTTTCAGTTTTCCTGTCTGGTTTTATTTCTTTCAATTTTCTGAAGATAGGATTAATGGAGTAAATGCTAAATGCTTATTTCTTGTCGCTAATAACCAAATTTCATGATAATCTTATGATATTTTGTTTGTACTAATGCTTTGTCTCACTAATGATGTCTTGGTAACAGGAATCCTTCTGGGTCGGATTTCTCCGAAATTCCGTCCCGACTGGATTTTCCCAGTTTTCAATGTTTTCCTAGACTGCTGTATTTTTCTGGATCTTTAAGGATTGGTGAATTGTGATAGTTTTTAATTGCCTTATATGATTTTATGCTAATCCTTTGGTTGGAATATGTACAATAATTGAATACTCATGACGATCTTTTGTGAGTGCAGGCTGAATCAAGCAAGGCTGCAGCGGGAAAGTCCAAGGGTGACACAGAGGGGTCCTCCATCTCAGAGGCAGAAAGACTAAGATTGGACATCAGGAGTCAACTTCCTGAGAGCAAGATATCTTCCGTGTGGTCCGAGGTGTCTGATACCAATGTGAGAGCCTGGAGATACGAGGAGTTCAAAGAAAGAACAGCTGAGAAGAACCTGTTAGTCCTAAGGAATGAAATGATGAATTCCAGACTGGTGTATGTGGCAGGGTTTCCTCCTACAATCCAATGCTATGAGTTGATTTTAGAGTGTGCCCGGCAGTACGACTTCGACACACAAAGGGTTGTCAGCACTGAGGGAAGGGTCTTGGGAAATTTCAGTCCTGCTTATATTGCCCAAGACTTTGACATGCCGGATTTTCCTTCTGTGTGTGCTTTGAACATGGACTTGGCTAAAACATACTATGAGAATGAGCCAATCAAAGCTCAACAAATGATTAATGCTTGGTTGGAAAAGCCAAAGTCGCACTATTCCAAACTGCCCAAGCAGTTGCATAGAGTCAAATTCAGGTCTAACATTTATGATACAATCACATTCCTAAGTAGGGTGGCAGGATTGAAAAGTGCCGAAGTACTGGAGAGTTGGATGGTCCATGTGATCACCAAAATTGAGCAAGGAACCAACTACCACTGGGTAGGTCTTATCAGCACCATAATTGATAAATAGCTGAGGGATGTCCTAGAAACCAAGAGATTCACCATGTCCTCTTACGTCATGTATGTGTTGGCAAGATTCTACCCATACAGGGGTTTGAATCCACGAGGGACATTTGGACAGGACATAATCTATGAGATCTATCCGGAATTGCACCTAGGACACAGAGATTACAGAAGGGCTAATGATGCATTCACAATGCATATCACTAGGATGCTTCAGAATGCCGAGCATGTGAGACTTTCAGATGGAGCAAAAGGGTTGATAAAGAATTATGGGGCCTGGTTCATTCAATTTCCCACCTTCACCTACATTAGAATTGATGGATGCCCAGCTGCTCCATATAGGTTACCTCGGTATCCTACTGATCACATTGTGTTATTGGAGATTGTGAGGCAAATATGTGAGTTTGATGCCATAGTCAAAAAGGAGAAGCATAAAACAGGTTTCGGTGGGGATTTCCCTCTTGGAATTGGCGTAGCAGAAGTGTGCCCTTCTATCCAATCAGCACACACAGCAGGAGAAGAATTGGCAGCATATGGTTTCTCCTTCCATTCCAAAAGGACAAATTTTGATATCACAGGGGAAGCACAGAAAAAGGCTACCAAGGAGTACCGTCATAAAGATGACCTAGAAGATTATTGGGCCAACATCAAGGATGATTTTGAAGCAAGAAAGAAGAGGTACTCTAGGCTTCTTGTTGATGCAATCAGACAATACAATGTCAAGTTGATCCCTGACCAACTGGAGGATGATGGAAACACAGGCACAAAGACCATGCACCTAGGCTGTAGGACTCAGTCAATGAAATTAACTGGAATGAAGATGAGGTCACAGAGTTGGAGGACCTAATGGCCCCCATTATGAAATTTACCTCTTCTTGGTTAAAGCATAAGGTTTGGGAGCTAGAAAGTGAGAAGGTAACCTGTACCTTCAATTTGATGGGAGACCTCAACCCAATGTCTACTTCAGAGGAATCCGGGGATGATGACCCCAAAGGGAAAACCAAAAAGAGCTCTCCTTTCAAAATAAAAACGAGATACCCTAAGGAAAGTGGCGAAACAAAAAAGTAAGCCAAAAGGAATGAAAAGAAGTAGAGCTTTGAAGATTGGCATATCCTCTGATGAGGAAGAGTTGGAAAAAGTAGAAGAAGAAAGTGTTCCTCCACCACCAAAGAAGACAAGAACAACCAGGGTCTCAAAGAAGAGGAGTCAAGATACATCAAAGGATGAGCCTCCTATTGTTGATGTGGAGAGTTCAGGAGAGAAGACCAAAGTTTACATGAGGAGATCAAGGACTCCTCCTAGGGAGGTTTTGCAAAATATGGACTCCTCCCCAAAATTACCAGCTATGGAGCTGTCTAAGGTTGCTTCTTCTCCACCAAGTGCGCCTGAGCAAGAGACTCTTTAGGAACATGAGACTAGTGGAGTGGCAGAACCTTTCAAAGAGGGAGAGCTCTTTGGTGTGGCAGCTGAGCTCGAAGTAGAAGAGAAAGAAAAGCATCCTTCTCCTCTAGTGATATATGAAGATTCTCCGGAGAATGGCAGAGGAAATGAATCACCTGAGCAGGAGGAGGACATCCCCATTAGAACCCCATCACCGGTGCAGGAAGAAGATATCGAGAAGGGTGGCCAAGGTGAGCAATCTCTTGAGAAAGGAAAGGATGAAATGCTAGAAAAACAAAAAGAAGAAGCAAAAACAGAGGAAATCTGGGTAGAACCTGCAGTCTCAGATTGGCTTGAAAAGGAGATTACAAGGAAGAAACAGGTAGTTGTTGAGGACACTCCTTTGGATTGGGATAAGGTGCTGTCCAAAATTGGCAAATGGAAGAAAAAGATGGCAGCCAAAGTGGTTTCAAAGATGGAGAGAGACGAACTAAACAACAGGGTCATTCACATTGCCACTCCTGCCGCAGACAAGACTAGAGAAGAGGTCACTGGTGAAGATTATAATGTACAAACTATCAACCTTGGACTAGCATCTGTGGAGCAGGATATAGAGGAGTATGAAGGGTCTAGTGCTGTAATAATCAACAGACTAAGGAAGGAGACTTAGACCAAGCATGAGCTAAGAAAGGAAAATGAGAGACTTAGGAAATGCTTGGAGGAAATAATGAAACCCTTGCAATCTCTCCATCCATCTTCCTCTGCTACTCCTGGTTGCTTACCCAAGGAAACCATCTCTGAGATTGAAAGGATGAAGGCCTCTGCTCAAACCACAATGGATTGGTTGAAGGATGTGTAGGTAAAAGGGATAATGCCATCAAAGGGAGATCCTTTAGGTTGGAAAGAGTTAGGTCGAGGAGCTAAGGAGTTCCTAGAATATGTGCTATCCGGGGATAAGGGAAGACATTGACCTCTTACTCACGAGAGAAATCCAAGGTGTCATAGATATGTTGAATCAGTTGGTTACAGATGGGATTCTTCCTTCTTCTAGGATAAGTGAACCCTGGGAATGGTTTGAGGCTTTGCAGATTCAGCATAAGGCTATGAAGAAGATTCAGAAACCAAAGAAACAAATAGATGGTGATCTTACTAGAGTATATGAGGGGTGCATTGCATTCTTTGAGGTTATGACCGGTAGAAGAAAAATTGCCCCTAAATACCTAAGTTTGGAGCAACTTAGGGAGTGGTGGCATGAAGTCTACGGTCCAGGTTCTGAGAATGTTATAACTGGCCACCAGCTGGATGATGCAGCAACCTACTTGGTAGTAATGGATAAATATCAAGCCAACAAGGATGAATGGGATAAGACTGTTAAATAGTCAAAAGAGGAAGTTGGTTCCATAGAATGCAGGCTT
>VDFB02349630.1:0-12691 GCA_007258455.2 Sequoia sempervirens
ACTTGTTGAAGGTTTTGCAAATGGGGTTACAAGCTAAGTGGGCTTAACCTTGGGGAAAACTCCATGGTTAAGCATGCTTGAGCTGGAGTAGTACTAGGATGGGTGACCTCCCAGGAAGGCCCAGTGCTTCCCCTCTATGAGCATCACCTAGATGCAATGAGTTCTAAGTGGACCATTCATTATCATGAGATATGGATTCTTATGAACCACTACTCATGAAACATGAGTCAATGAGTTTGACTCGTAAAAATACACAGTTAAATCCTGATAGAAATATCACAATTTGACATGCTATAGAAAATACCTCCCAAATAAAAAAATAACCATTCTCCCCTAGAATAATCTCCATATCCCCTTTTAGATTCCAGTTTCTTCGTGCCCATGGCTTGAAAAATAGTAGCGAAATACGAACTCCCATGAACTTGCAAATTAATGCGTGCTCTACTAAGTACATAACATCTTCAAGATTGATCATGACAACCGAGCGATCCTTGCTCCTTTCTAGGCAACGCGTTGGTTTTGATCTCATTTCCGAAGAATAATTCAATCTTGATTCCTTTGTAGCATGCAAAAGGAAGTTGACTACATCACCATGCCCCGAGGATGATGAATCTTCGTTTACATTCACAGTTTTAAAAGAATGCTGAGAGGGGTCCTCGGGACCCCTAGAAGGTGCCATGCACAAAGCACCCACACCGCACCAAACACACAACCTAAACCAGGATGAAAAAATAAGAGAACAAGGACAAAATAAACACAGATCCGTGAAGAAGCTCGCACCCTGTATTGCATGCACAGACCCAACACACTCCAAGGCTTCACAATGGCTTTGGAGGCACATGCAACGTCCCCCTCAGCCAAGACGGCACCACACAGGCTGATTAGGCCTTTGCGGGCTGCGCAGCAGCAGCATCGAGCTCCCAATTCGTTCCTAATGTAATTTCATTTTCATTTGTAAGGGTTGGGTGATTTTTGAGAGCAGTAACATTGCTAATTGAAAACGGAGAAAATAAATTAATATTGAGGTCCACATCCCGAATTTTATTATATATTAGAAAGAAATGACAAATTTGTTGACTTGCAATGAGATATTTGTTATAGAAAATTAGAAAATATATGTATTTTATTAGTGAATTTTGAAATTAATAAAAAATAATTACGTCGAGAGGCGTTCTACAGTTACAGCAGGGGTGGAAAAGACCTGAGTACATAAAAAAGAAAGCTCTACTGTTACAAACCGATGGCAGTCACAAAACCCAGTCAGATTTAAATTGTTGTACATTGTTGGCAGTCAACGAGAAGCAGAGGATATTGTAACGGACCAGATAGGAATGGAAGTATAGGAGATTGTAACGGAGAAGGTGGAAGTCGAAGAGGCGGGCGTTTCAAATCATGGCTACAAAATCACTTTCAAATGGATCCCTAAGCTTGGTTTGCTCGACGCGTTTCTCATAATTATTGACAGGCTCCTCGAGAATTTTGAAAGTGGTCAATGCGGATAGCACTTCTCCGTTCCAAAAGTGAAGAGCACCTTTCTCAGCCACAAGAACTCCCTCTGTTGCAGGTCCTCGAATTTCAACCTGTAGCGTACATAGGGGAGTTCTTTCTAAATCCCTCACCATTTCATCCCAAGTCAAGGTCACATTCGTTTTCACTGCAATTCCTGTATATGCCAAATTTTGTTTGTCGTACTTTCTATGGCTATTATAAATTTGTAACTGACATGATCTTCAATTGCACTTCTTTCTCCATTGTTGTCTGGATGGTGTTAGGTTGTTGTGTCCTCCAAAAGTTTATTTGGATTTGAAGCCTGAAATATGCTTGCGTGAAGGTCTCCCATACGTTTCACGGTATGCTTCGAACCCCTATAGAAGTTTTTTAATTGTTTCATATCATCACTATACTTGAATATATTCATACAATCCATGAATAGAGGTCCAGAGTTAGTTGTCAAAGATTCCATATTTGCATAGATAGGCATGCATCATGCATTGCGATAAGTACGGTACAATCTTTTTACATCAATACTGTGTTGTAATTCTAATAACCAGGAAAGGAAACTTATATTGTTTTTATGTTTTAGATCGACCAACGTGTTATTATAATGTCCATTTCACACTTGTTGCAATGCTATTCCTTGTGATCTCCTACGCATCATATCCTCCGTTGTCCCACAGCGTGTATGCTTTCGCTATTGGTTTGTATCATTATGTTGGGTTCGATTTTTTTTCTAATACGGTTTTGCTGCGTTTGTAGTTGGATGAGGGCCTGTTTGTGGAGTTGGAATTCAAAGATCTTGTGCTGATTAATGACTATGAGTAGCCCATGAGGGCCTAGCATTTGTAACTGATGAGAGGAACAGTAAATGGTTCGACTATTTTTTTCCAAACCATAACTTGGCCAATGCACATGAATATTTCTGCGCCGACATTACAAACCACAGTTGCATAAAATCCATCTGAGCCCTTCCTGGTATTTCGTTTGCCTTTGATCTGAGAATGCGTAACCTAGCAGAAGGGAGTCGTGCCTCTGTTGATGCCATTTGCTAGACGGTCATCGCCCAAAGCAAGATCTCCATTGTTTGAGGAAGCAAGATGCACAGTTTTGGAGGCAACGCAAGTCATTTTGGAGCGTCTGCAATTTTTCATGGATTCTAAATTCACAGCTATCTAGAACATTTTAGAAAGCTATTTGGAAAGTATTAAAATCTCTTTGAAGCATTCTATTGGTATAAGGTATACTTTTGAACATTATTTACAACGCAAAATATTTTTTATGTGTTTTGTTAATGGTTGCGAATAGACTTCTATTTTTCCACCCACCTTTTGGTCTTCAGTTGGCTTTTTCTTCATAAGCCAATCGGTTTCCCTTATAGATTCACCCCCTTCTCCTCTCTGTTGCCCATTTACCTTTCTCAGCTGTGCACTGTATCTTTTTCTCGTGCAGGCTCTTCTATCCTATTGACCTGCACTTATCTTCTTTCTTGCCTGGCTTTTCTCACGCCAGCGCACCCTTCTAATTTATAGCCCATGCTTTTGTTGTTTTCAGTTATTTAGGGACATGTTATGGTTGGCGCAAATCTCTATCAATCGAGTGCAAGAGTATTTCTTACTCTCCCATATCTGAGATCACTGCTACCCAGAGCGAAGCATGTGTTGTGAAAGCAAGACCAAATATACCATCCTTTGTAATTATAGAGATTGCAACATTCAGGTATATTACTTGATCTTACCAAGATACTAACTAGCTTATTCATCCTTATGCAGATTCACTGTGCATTACTTTTGATGACTCTGGATTACCTTCCATGAAGAAACTTCCAATGATGGTAACATTTGTCCATACCCTCATTCATTCATTGAATGTATATGATCTCAATTCATCCTTCATTCTTCGATCCATTGTGAATTTGACTTTGTGTTGCTTGTGTAATAATTTCCTTTGTCTTTTCAATGTTTGTGAATTTGAGGAATCATGGTCACTTTTGTAGCTCAGATAAAGCATTCAACGGGAGAACATCACTGACTGTTACAGCCGAGTATAAGATGATCAAAATATATATTTTTTAAAATGATTATTTAAAAATAATTAACTCTCGGTATATTTTATTTTATTTGAAAACTTATAACTATTCTTTACTCTTGTTTCTTTGTAACTGTAACCATTTTCGTCTAATTTTTTTTTAACTTTAACTATTCAATTTGAAACACTACCTGATGACTGTGCCATGGCAGTCCATGATTCAAGTTAACATCCATGTGGCAATGTTATTCGATAATGGGGAATTAGAAAGAAAGGCAGAGAGATAGATGGGTTTCTTTGATTCACTTGATACTTTCACTCTTTTTTTAAGCTTTTATGCAAGCTTATATTTATTTCATTGTTACCAATGGTCAATATAGTTTTGATTTCCTATAGTCATCATCTACTTATATTTTATTTCTCGATTTTTTTTTTGTTTTTTAAAAAGAAAAGAAAAGTAATAGCTAAATATGTTTAAAAATTATGAATACATCTAATGCAAATTGAGAAAATTATTTAAGTAAGACCATAGCTATTGTAAATTGATATATACACCTAGAAAACATTTCTAAAGTAGTAAATATGTTTCTGCCTTCTTCCATTAAACATGATTCCAAAACACAACCCACTAAGTTATGACTGGTGAGACAAATGTGCCAATAAAACGGTCCACTCAAACAACTGAGGCACATATTAAGATAATTTTAAGATGCCCCCTCTAATAATTTTTTGTAACAAATGTATATCTTTTGCAAAAAATAAATTATGGCGAATGTGTTTATATTTATATATACTTTTTTTATAAATTTTAGGTTTATATTGGTAAATTATAAATATAGTAAAAATAATAATACAAGGCACTTAGTAAATTATAGATATATTTGAAAACATATAATAAGTTATTTGGTCAATTATAAATGTATTTAATAAATTAAATAAAGTACTTAAAAAAAGTAGTTTTCAAAAAATCATAATGTGGTTGATAGAAACATTGTATGCTAAATGATAAGATTTAAATTATTTGGCAGTTTTTTTGGTTGATAAAGTCCATTATTTGACAAATTGTACATCATTTAATGGAACCTAATCAAATCTCATGCAAGAAAAAAATTATTGGAATAAGTAATCATAAATAAAAATATATATATTATTTGATATATGATTAAATTTTTATGTTTTATTTCAAGTGAAAGTATAGCACATAAATTTTGATTTATAATTCATGGAATGGGCCTATTTAAGAGACAAGTGTCAATAATTAAATGACACTTTTACTTGTGAATCAAAATTAATATATTATTAATTTATTAACCATCAAAAACAATATTATTGAATGGTAAGTAATATTCATTTAGATCATAATTAAATAATATTTTTTAAGTAACTAAAATAAATAACTTTGATAAAAAACAATATCTACATATTCATCTAGACAAGGGATCATACCCTTATAATGATTCAAAAAAGAATAAATAAGGCTCAACATGACTTATCATAAATCTTGGGGAAAGTACACACCCACCAACCTCCAAATTAATATATATTAATTAGAATTGGGGTTCAATTAGGGTTAAGGTTATGTTAGGGTTAGGATTTTGATTAAGATTTAATTATGGCTAGGGTTAGGTTAGGGTTATATGATATAGCTTGGGGTAAAGGCTATGGTTAGAGTTAGGACTCAACTAGGGTTAGGAACAAATAGGGTTTATGTTAGAGCTGGGGTTTAATTGGAGCTAGAGTTTAATTAAGCTTAGGGTTCAATTAGGGATAGAGTTATGATAGGGTTAGAGTTCTTGATTAGAGTCTAATTATGGTTAGAGTTAAGTTAAGTTTCAGTTAGGGTTAGGGTTAACATTAGGGTTATACGATATAGCCTAAGTAGGGTAAAGGTTATGGTTAGGATTGGTGTTAGGGTTAGGACTTGACTAGGGTTAGGAGCAAATAGAGTTTGAGTTAGTGTTGCGGCTCAATCAGGGCTAAATTTTCATTAGGGTTAGGGTTAAGGTTTGATTAGGGTTAGTGTTCACTTAGGGTTATGGTTAGGGTTCAACTATAGTTATTTTAATTAGGGTTATACTTAGTGTTAGGGTTTAATTATGGTTAGGGTTAGGGTTCAATCAGGGTTAAGGTTATGTTAGGGTTCAATTAGGGTTAAGGTTATGTTAGGCTTAGGGATCTTGATTAGAGTTTAATTATGGTTATGGTTAGGTTAGGGTTCAATTAGTGTTAGGGTTTAATCATGGTTAGGGTTAGGGTTCAATCAAGGTTATTTTAATTAGGGTTACACTTAGGGTTCACTTATGATTATGGTTTTGATTAGGGTTCAATTAAGGTTATGGTTAGTGTTAGGGTTAGGTTTAGGGTCAACTAAAATAGAATTATGATTCAATTAGGATTCAAGGTTATCATTAAGGTTTGATTACACTTATGATTGAAATTATTGTTTAATTAGGGTTACTTTAGGGTTTATAATTCATTTAGGGTTTATAATTAGGGTTAGGGTTAGGGTTACTTGGTTAGTAGTAGGGTTCAAGTTATCATCATGAGTAGGTTTATCATCATGAATAGGGATTAGGGTTAGGGTTAGGGTTAATGTTAAGGATAGGTTAGAGTTAAAATTGGGATTAGGGTTGGGGTTATCATCACAAATAGGTTTATCATCATGAATAGGGGTTAGGGTTAGGGTTATCATCATGAATAGGGATTTTAGTTAGGGTTAGCGTTAGGGTTAGGGTTATTGTTAGGGTTAGAATTCAGTTAGGTTTATCATCACGAATATGATTAGGGTTAGGGTTAGGATTGGGGTTAGAGTTAGGATTAGGGCTATGGTTATGGTTAGAGTTAGGGTTATCATCACAAAAAGGTTTATCATCATGAATAGGATTAGGGTTAGGGTTAGTGTTAGGGTTAGGATTAGAGTTAGAATTAGGGTTAGGTTTATCATCATGAAAAGGATTAGGGTTAGGGTTTAGGATTAGGGCTAGGGTTAGGGTTATAATCTTGAATAGGTTTATCATCACAAATAGGGATTAGGGTTAGGGTTAGGGTTAGTGTTAGGATTATGGTTAGGGTTAGGGTTAGGGTTAGGGTTATGATTATGGTTAGGGATATGTTTATAAATGATAGATATAGTAACTTGGTTAGGGTTAGAGTTAAAATTAGGACTAGGGTTGGGGTTATCATCATGAATAGGGTTAGGGTCAGGGTTAGGGTTTAGGGTTAGTGTAAGGGTTAGGATTATGGTTATGCTTATGCTTAGGTTTATGGTTATGGCTATGGTTACAGTTAGGGTTATCATCATGATTAGGTTCATCATCACGTATAGGATTATCATCATGAATAAGATTAGGGATAGGATTAGGGTTAGGGTTAGGGTTAGGGTTAGGATTAGGATTAGGGTTAGGGGTATCATCATGAATAGGGATTAAAGGGTTAGGGTTAGTTTTAGGGTTATGGTTAGGGTTAGAATTAGGTTTAGGGTTAGTGTTAGGGTTAGGATTAGGATTAGCATTAGGGTTAGGGTTAGGATTAAGATTAAGATTAGGATTAGGACCTAACCATAACCATAACCCTAATCCCAATCCTAACCCTAATCCTAAGCCTAAGCCTCACCCTAATCCTAGAATCCTAACCTAATTAAACCCTAACCCTAATCCTTTTCGTGATGATAAACAAAATTAATAAACCTAATCCTAACCCTAACCCTAAACAAAATTAATAAACCTAACCCTACTCCTAACCCTAATCCTAATCCTAACCCTAACCCTAACCCTAATTAAACCCTAACCCTCATCCTAATCCTAGCCTAATTAAACCCTAACCCTAACCTTAACCTAATTAAACCCTAACTCTAACCTAATCCCAATCCTAACCCTAACCCTAACCCTAACCCCAATCCTAACCCTAAACAAAATTAAAAAACCTAACCCTAATGCTAACCCTAACCCTAACCCTAATCCTAACCCTAACCCCAACCCCAACCCTAACCCTAACCCTAATCCTAACCCTAACCCTAATCTTAGCCCTAACCCTAAATCTAACCCTATTCATAACCCTAGCCCTAATCCTAACCCTAATCATAATCCTAACTCTAACCTTAACCCTAACCCTAACTCTAACCTTAACCCTAACCCTAACCTTGACCCTAATCCTAACCCTAACCCTAATCTTAGCCCTAACCCTAAACCTAACCCTAATACTAACCCTAACCCTAATCATAATCCTAAACCTAACCCTAATCCTAATCCTAATCGCAATCCTAACCTAATTAAACCCTAACCCTAATCCTAACATGGAAGATTCACATAATGAATCAGAAATCGTAGTTAAAAGCCCAACTGTCTCTGTAAGGGCAAATGATTTTGTTGAAACCCCTATCAACAAATGTGCAAGAACAATTTTAGAGTGTTGTAATAAGATTGTCAAAGAAATTGAAAATACAATCTTAATGATCGATGATGATGTCGATGAACTAGAAATAATGACAATGAAAGTTGCAAAAATCTTTTATGAGGCATATACTATAGTAGTCGCATTTCCAAATATGCTCAAAGAAGTATATGAAGATCACTATCAAAATAAAGGTTGTAATACCAATCTCATTGCTGAAGAATTTGTAATGTATTTGCACGGTCATTATAATGAGATGTTATTAGTATAATCACTTCTTATTTGACCTTAAATGCTTCTTATATTTACAAACTTTGTACATATTGTAGGAAAGGTTTATTAATTTTGTTTAACTTATATTATAATATAAAAAAAGAGTTTTTAAAAAAAAATTGAAGAGGATGTGTGGCAACATATAACACTTACACTTCCATTTCTATTTTTTTTTCTTTTGATAACATATTTTGTGCTACTCATTATTTGTAATGTATGTGGTTTTTTCAAATGTGTGGTATTAAATATACTTTTAAAGTGGATGTGTGCAAAATATATATGAATTATTAAATGGTGCCTCAAATATATTTTAAATAATAAGCAAATGTTTAAATTATTTTTACACATTTTATCCAATGTTAGTTTCAATTTTTAAATTATTTTAAAAAATCAATGTTATACAAGTGATAATTGCAATTAAATATATATAAATTTGAATTTAAGATTTATATTTAATTTTTTTAAAAAATATTTAATAAATGTTTGCAAATCAATCTTAACCTAACCCTAATTCTAAAAGTATACTAAAATATACTAAAATATTATTATATAATACTATTATTATATAACCCTAACCCTAACTCTAAATCTAATCCTAACTCTAACCTAACTCTACCCTAATTAAATCCTAACCCTAACCCTAACCCTACCTCTAACCCTAACCTAATTATACCCTAACCCTAATCCTAATCCTAACCCTAACCCCAATCCTAACCCTAATCCTAACCCTAACCCTATGCTTAAACCTAACCTAATTAAACCCTAACCCTAACCCTAATCCTAAATCTAACCTTAACCCTAACCCTAATCCTAGTTGTAACCCTATCCCTAAACCTAATCCTAACCCTAATCGTAATCCTAGCCCTAATAAAACCCTGATTGCAATTATATATATATGAAATTTGATTTGATCTATAAAATTGAAAAATTTGAATGCCTTATAAATATCCACACACTTTATATAAATTCAAATTTAAGATTTATATTTAAATTTTTAAAAAATTATTTAATAATTTTTTGCAAATCAATCTTAACCTAACCCTAATTCTAAAAGTATACTAAAATATTATTATTTAACCCTAACCCTAAAGTTCTAACTCTAACCCTAACTCTAACCTAACTCTACCCTAATTAAATCCTAACCCTGACCCTAACCCTAACCCTAACCCTAACCTAATTAAACCCTAACCCCAACTCTAACTCTCACCCTAACTCTAATCCCAATCCTAACCCTAATCCTAACCCTAACCCTACGCTTAAACCTAACCTAATTAAACCCTAACCCTAACCCTAATTCTAAATCTAACCTTAACCCTAATCCTAATCCTAAACGTAACCCTAACCCTAAACCTAATCCTAAACAAAAATTAATAAGCCTAAACCTAATCCTAACCCTAACCCTAACCCTAACCTAACCCTCACCCTAACCCTTGCCCTAAACCCTAACCCTAACCCTGATCTTTTCCCGTACCCTAATACTAACCCCAACCCTGAACCTAATCCTAACCCTGATCATATTAGAATATTTTAATTATTATAAATGTAATCCTAACCCTAATCGTAATCCTAACCCTAACCCTAACCCTAACCCTCATCCTAACCTTGACCCTAACCCTCACCCTCGCCCTAAACCCTAACCCTAACCCTAATATTTTCCCGTACCCTAATACTAACCCCAACCCTAAACCTAATCCTAACCCTAATCGTAACCCTAACCCTAACCCTCATCCTAACCCTAACCCTAACCCTCACCCTAACCCTCGCCCTAAACCCTAACCCTAACCTTGATCTTTTCCCGTACCCTAATACTAACACCAACCCTGAACCTAATCCTAACCCTGACCATATTAGAATATTTTAATTATTATAATAATTTTATAATAAAATATATAATAAATAATTAGAATATTTTAATTATTATAATAATTTCATAATAAAATAATTTTCTAATAAAATATATAATAAATATAAATAAAAAATTCAAATATTATAATTATTATAATAATTTTAAAATAAAATATATAATAATAATAAATATAAATATAAATTAATTTACTTTTTATTTAAGATATCGCATGTTGCGCCGCGACTGCTACTACCATATATATATATTATTTTAATAATAATATATATAAAATACGCCGAGAGATATCCTTCTTGAGACGCCTATTTTTTAATCAAATTTTTATAGGCGCCTCGAGAAGGATATCTCTCAACGTATTTTATATATATTATTATTAAAATAATATATATAAATGCTAGTTTATCCTTCATTCATAGAATTTCCTCTTCTCAACTTTGATGATACTTCCCATAGTAATCTAGATCCCTCTAGGGTAGGATATGACATCCACAACTCTTCTGCATCAAATCGAAACTTAGTTTGGGGATGAAAAATGAAACTAAAACAAAAGCTTTGTTATCATATATATTTTATTCTTGAGAATAAAATGAAATATAAAATGAGAGGTGCTAATACATAGATTCAAGTCGAGTCGATCTTGCTTCCAGAATTAAGATCCATTCATAATGAAGAGAGTTTAGATGCCATCATATTCTTGAATTCCAAGAAATCTAACACTCTGTTGCAATCTGAATCAAATCTGTAAATCATATTTTGGCAGTGTTGCCCCTGCGCGATCAGTCCCAGCGAGGAGAGGACTTGTTGCAACTCAGTGGAAGAGATGTATCCATCCTCATTCCGATCAAAAACTCTGAAAGCTTCCATCAAATCCTTTGATTCATCTTCTAACTCTGTGTCGTCATTGTTGAAGATGGACTGATATAAATCCACAAATTCTTCAAATTACACGCAGATACAATTCTCTCCATCTTTGCGCAGAGAACTGAACGTACATGCGATATCTTGTTCTGAAATCGGTATTCCAAGTCTGTTTACGAAGCCACTGATTTCACCCACACTCACAACTCCATCCGCATTTTCATCAATAACTTCATATATTCTTCTAATCTCGTCGAGATTGGCCATTAATTTGGAAAGGGCAGAAGAAGCTCGGTTAACCTGTAAAATTGCGTTATAGAAACCCAATAAGTATGTTTGCAATAATGTCCCTTGCTATATGAATGTATTTATAGCATGATTAAAAGATCCTTGTTTAGATCTGGAAGGAAGGAAGGAGGTGAACAGTGAAGAAGAAGAAGTCTGTTCGCACATAAAGTATATAAAATTACGATGGTGGACTGATTCATCCATGACAAGAGTCGGTTCGTTAATGGAGTTATTTGTTAAAAGTCGGTTCTTTTATAAACATTTGACTTGATATTTGTTAGAAGGCGCTTCCCAATTCAACTAGCCAGCGAAGAAATGGCCGTGTGGCAACCAAGTCATTAGAAAGTCCTTTTCTTCCTCTGTTAAAATTTGACAGGCAGGGAATCATCTGGGTTCGGTCATCGTGTCCGCTACTGTTTGAGTGATGGTCATTTTATTTTATTTTATTTTTACATCTATACCGTGAATTCAACACATTAATTTATTTGTTTACTATTGTTGTTTCAAAATTTTCTTTCTTGATTCTAGTGTGGCTTTTAAATTAATTTTTAATTCTGTGTAACTTGTTTTTCATTACTATTTTAAAAAAATGTTACTTCTATTGAGGAATTTTTTTAATTTTTAAAAAGTTTTGTTAGTGAAAAATATCAATATATTATTATAATATAGTAAGTTGTTTGAAATCTTTTTAGAATGCTAATGTGTATTAGTATTATTAGAAAAAAAATTGACAATATATAAATGTCGAAATATTAAACTACTCAAATAATAGGATAGTAGGAGTGGAATAATCATTAGACAAATAACCTTTAGCATTACAAAAACACTTAGCATCTAACCTTAAATTTTGAATTCGATCGATAAAGAAATGACTAAGTATAGTCTTAGTTTGAGTGACCTTTAATGTAGAGTGCTTTAACTAGAGTTGAATAAAAATATCCTACTCACTTCCTTGATTCTTTTAGCCAAATCACCCTAATTTCTCGCACTAACACCTAACTAATCAAACATAACATTCGTTTGTGTTCTTGATCTCCATGTTAGTTTGTAGGGTATCATGCAATATAATGGCAAGATTGAAAGACTAAAAAACAAAGATATTAAAACTTCTATTACAACACTAAGATATGTGATGTAAGAAAACAATGTTGAGCATCTATATTTTTAGATTAAAAAAAGTCATTTGATAGCATGATTTTTAGATGATATGTCAAGAAGTATTCACCTCTAACAAGTTCGATTTATATTGTTAGTTTCATAATGAAGGAAGTTGATAGGGAAAGGAATATAGATTGTCATAGGGATTGGGAATTAATATGACATAGAATACATGTCTAGTGTTTTCTTTTTTTGATAAAATGATGACACAAGGGGACTAGTTGAAGGAAGTGACTTCATGCATATAGTTCTCATTGGAAAATAGATGATATTATAGCTAGTAGGATATTACCAATCTTTAAAAAATTACATCTTGTATGATTAGAGAGATTAATTTAC
>VDFB02349631.1:0-24756 GCA_007258455.2 Sequoia sempervirens
AAACCTTAACTCAAAAACCATAACTAATATATCTCCATAGTTTTTATTGCAAGGGCTTATAATCATTCTCAGCCTTTGTCATATATTATGACACTATTCAAGCACTTCACGAATGCACCACTAACATGGGAATTACTATGATAATCTCACTTGTTTTTCTCTAAGCTATTTAGACATTACTCAGATCTCTCTTTTCCCTTTATCTTCTTCAAATGATTTAGACCTCCCTCTATGTTGAAACTTCAATGATGTAGAAAGTTCTTAGTTAGCCCAAGATAAGAGTTATGATTCCAAAATCTAATCTAATCCTAGACATGAATCATCATGTGACCAATAAAATCTATTGGAACACAATGTATAGACATCCTTATTTCGATTTAACATCCTAGTAAGTGTAATGATCATTCAAAATATGAAATGAGCACATAGATATATTTAGAGTGCTCAACTAATGTTCTTGTTGAGACTTGGGTGATATTAACTTGTAGAAAGTCCTTGTAGGAATTTCTCTCTATAGAATACAATATGATGAATATTAGTTATTGTGGTAGAATATACATGTTGATTTTAATGTAGTGGTATTGTGGCAGTAAGTTGTGGTACATAATATATTGTTGCTTTAAACATGTGGTAGTGCTATGAGAGCAATCACAAGTCACTTGGAAGAGATCTCAATTTCATATGAAAATAATTCTCGCTATGTTGAAAACATTTAATAGTGATGTATGAGCACTTGTGAAAAATATAGATTTTGTGAGACACAATTTGAGAGCAAGATAATATTTTGGAAGATGGCACAAGGTACTAAAAACAAGGTACTAAAAATAATAAGAACTTATGTTATGTTTCTATGTGTTACTATGAGTGTGGATTTGGTATTGGTGGCTATACTAGAAAATATTAACTTATTAACAATGTAAAGTGTAACTATTGATTCATAGTATGTAGTAGTAATTACGTATACCAAGTGATTATCTATGTGGAGATATCATGTTTGGAAATATATATAATAGTTTGATGTCATAATATGGTCAAAATATACTCTTGGTAAATTATAACTATTGGTTGTATAATTAGATTGATTGTATTCCATTTTCACAGATCTATGTGTATCATTTCATGTCAATGTGCCAAGATTAAAAGGATGGATGGTTATATAGACTAAATAGGTTAGTATTGGATTAAGCATTATTGGTGTGAGACATTAGAGTGATTGTAGAAGTATATCATAAATTGAAACTCTAAAATTTAAGAGTTCATTATTGTAGCATAAAATATTGTCACCCTTGATAATTTCACATTAGGTTTTGCTCCCTCTATGTGCTTGGACATAATTATGAATTTAATTGCTTATTTTATGAATATCATTAGAAAATCAAACAAAGGGAAATAAAAGTACAATAATTTAATATTTTCCCTTGACACTTTGAGCCTTGAAAAGAATGGGTATAGTCTAGTGTGCCCCATTCCCTAGACCACCTATTTTTGGCTTTAGAATTTGAATATGTCGATGTTGGTATTTTATTATTTGAATTTGAATTTCATTTTTTGGCTATCGGTATTTAATTTTTGAGAAATTAGGATAATTTCATATAAATACTAGTCAATTTCACCATTTCAATCCTTGTAATTTTAGAAGATCAAATTGAAGATCCTAAAATTGATCAAGGCAATTCTAGGGTAGATTTAACAACATTACTACAACACTTTTATCAATCAACTTAAAGTTTGCAAGAAATCAAGAAGAATAAATAAATCTATGTGCACAAAGTTATTATGACCAATCATGCCAAATAAAAGAGATGTATTTAGTTATCCTCTACACGTGAGTTGCAAGAATCTATTATTTTTTATGAGCCAACTTTTTGAAAGTCTATCAAGCAAACATGATAGATCCATCAACTAAATTTTGTGGCAACTTATGTGACATCACTTCATCAAGGGTTTTTACATCAAGGTAATATTATCATTTATCAATTTCATTCAATTATTGTTGTTTTGGCCTCTAACCAACCTAGGGAATGCCCTCTTGATAATCATCAATTGTTGTAGATGGAGGTAGAAATACAAAAATGGAGTTTGAATTAGGAAATTCCCTATATAGTACAAAATTTTCCCCTTTTCATGTGTGCAGATTAGATCCAGGAGTTTCAAGAGAAGACAACCACAAAAGATAAAGTGTAGACTAGATTTTGATGGTTTTTTGTTGATCTTGAGAAAAGGAGGAGGGAGCATGGAAATCAAGGCTCTACAAGTGGGTGACATGGGTGTAATGGCTTGCGACCATTCTTGTTTTATGAATCCTTTTCCCCTATTCTTCTAATTTAGTGGATTCTCAAAATCTATTGGCACAATTTTAATTTTTACTTTTTTTCTCCTTCTCAACCTTTAGAGAGAACTTGGGGTCACTAATCAAGCCTTTTTAATGCATCTGAGGTAAGGAAGTGGTGACACTGCATCCTTTAATGGAGGAGGTTGATGTGGCCTCCAACCCTTCCCCCATGAAATCAACAATTGATAACACTTTAAGAAAAACCCTAAAAAAATTCAACAACATCATTACTCACTCAATAGTCTCTTTGGTGCTTGAGGGTACAAAGTTTATGGTAATTGGTGAAGGATTTTCCTAGAGTGACCAGAGAGAAATGGAAGAGAAGGTAAGTATTCTCTTCCATTACCAAGGAAAATTACAGTTGCCCCAAATACTAAAATGCTTTTTGTGATTAATAGAGTGGAAGTTAGATTAAAAACTGTGGCTATTTTTTGTAGCTCTTGATACCAATAATTTGTCTACAAGAAAATACTTGGATGAGTGGATAAAGAACATTTGGTTTAAAAATTAGGAATTCATGTAAACTTTTATAGAATAGTCCAAAAGGCCTATTTATAATCTTCTTGAAAAATCAACAAATGCAGTCGAAAGTAGTTACAAAAGTGTAAGGAAGCCAAGGTAGCATAACAACTTCCTACACTAATATTGAGAGGAGGATAATATGCAAAACTTTACAAATATTTTTAATAATTACATAAAATTAAATATAAATAAACATAATTATCATGCATACCACAACACAATGATTTATGTTGGAAAAAACCTTTCACAAAAAACCCCCACTCCAAAAGTCACCCAACATATTTATCAAAAATCACAAATATTACAATATACTTGCAGAGCAAGATTCTCACACGAGTATCACCAACTAGAGATCCAAAGGCAACATGAACACTATTAGACTCTCATAATAAATCACAATACATAGTCATGTAATACAACACCCTCATAAAATAGGATTACCTTCTAGATTGAAAGTCAACCGAAAAAAACCCCAGCCATCAAATCTGAGACATAATGATGAATGATCCAGATTTACAATAATAAAATATACATAATATTTGGTTTTTGAGGGTGCTACCTCGATCCCCCATTAGGGGGACGATCCCCCCATGCCCCCCTACAGTTACCTATCAATAGTAAACCTTATGTAATTGCAAGGTTGAGACACATTTTCCCAACAAAAAGAATATTGGAGCATTGGGAAATCCATGTTTTGGGCTATTAAATGGGATTTAGAACCAATAAATGAAGAAATATTTGATTTATCAAACCCTAGATGGGTAATAATAAAGGACATTCCCCCTCTATTATGTGAATGTTTGCTCCAATTAGTCTCTCATTTTGGAAAAGTATTAAGATTAAAAGAAGCTAAGAGAAAACTTTTTCATATGGATGCAAGGTTGTTATTAGCCCTTACCCTTGGCAAATAATTTCCAGATTAGATGGAAATAGAAATTCAAAAATGTTCAATGAATTGAGGGGTTGAAATACTAGGTTACTTTAAATGCTTTTTTTTAATGCTAGATGTAGGGTCATATTCAAAGAAAATATCCAAATATCATTGGAATTATAGTAAACAAAAGAAAAAATGATGAATAGACAAACCCTAACTTAGACAAATTAACAACAAAAAAGATAATATCAAAATTTTATATAAAAAATATTACAAATTCTTGTAGGGAAATAGTTAAATCAAAGAATGATGACCATAGGTGCTTAAACCCTAGCTTGAGTAAAATATTCACAAAAAAATCAATGGCAAAAGATTATTTGAGAAAGATTTCAAAATCTATTAAGGCAATAGATAAATTAAATAATGAAGAAATAGGGTGTGTGAACCCTAACAAAAACTATAAGGAAGTTGTTGGTAGATCAAAACCAAGATAAATTGGGATTAATTATAATATTCTAGAGAAAGAATCCCTAATGGAAAAAACTACTCTCTCAGATATTAGAGAGAAAAAAGGGTTGTTTGAAGTAATGATTTTTCTCCAAATGCCTCTAATGGAAGAGCATCATGTCGAATAGATGCTTATTTTGAAGGAAACTTCATAATCAAAATTTGGGCATACAAAAATTCCTAGGAACTTGAACTCTAGAAAAAATAAGGCAAAGGATCTCTCAAAACTGCAGTCATGGAAAAAACATTCCAAATAATCTTGATTTCTATCTGAATGACAAAAAAATCACACAATACAAATGTGAATCATAAAATGATCAATTAAGGAAGAGGCTCCCAACCCTCCCAAGATCTAGATTCCATAATTGAATCAAAGAAAATGAGTAGCAAAGTTACAATTTGAAAAATTAAGGAGCCCTAAACAAGTCATATTGCCTAAGACTAATAATGAGCAACATACCCCTACTCAAAATTTGGCCTTAGACAAGAAGAATAAAGACTGTAATAATGATGATAATATCTCATCAAGAAACAACTTGAAGACTCAAGAAAAAAGATAGTAATGAAAGTCTCCTATTGTTGAAGAAAAATATTGAGCAAGTAAACCTTGCTCAAGACTTTTCCTTAAGAAAGGAAGATAAAGGAATTTTATTAGAACTTGAGAAAAAAATGGAAGAAAAGAAACAAATATGAAGAAAGATGTGAATAGTCATTCTCTCCTTTTTGACCTAAAAATGAGAATAGGAGACATGGAAAATAATGTAAATACATATATTCTTGTAGAAAAAGAGACAAAGTATAAAAAAATTTGGGAGGGGTCGAGTAACTTGGATCCAAAGGGGGCCAATGTGAGGGTGATCCCACAATAGTGGTTTACAATTTTTGGCCAAACTAGACACTGAAATATATTTTTTTTAACTAAATCTTCACTTTCAGGCACCTATAGCAACTAAACCATGAGGAATTTGAAAATGATGCAAACTAGAGTTTCATAAAATTTTGTCTCTAGATTCTAAATATTTTTGGGAAAGAAAATTGGAATCCAATTCCACCTCTTTTTCCATCTCCCTCAAAAACTAGTTTTTCTCAGAACATTTTAAAAAGTGACGCCACCATATAACGCAGAGCAACTTTTTTTCCATGAAGGGTAAATTTAAATTCTTCGAATTTAGATTTGGTAAACTCTTGATATCTGAAAAGCTCCACTTAAGCCAGATAGTTTTAATGAATAGTTTTTCTTTAATCGCTTTCGAATTCAAACCAATTATAATCTATTATTAGCGACCGTGATAACGTTGTGAATTTTTTTTGTATGTATTGAAATTCAATTTTTTTTTGTTGGATCAAGGACTAATATCTCCTGCAATAATATTTTTTTTACTTTTTTTAATAATCCTGCTTATTTTTCCACATGTGCAATATAGAGCTAATTTTTGATGAAAACCTACATTCACTTGGTAGAAATAAAAAAAATAAATATAATAATGAAATTAAATTTATTTTAAATTATACTTTTGGGAAGCTTTAGTAACGACTACCTACTTGCAAAAAAATAAATTTAAATGAATTCATTTGATCCCAAAGGTATATCAAAAGGTTTTTACCAAGATTTGATAGTGTAAAGGAGAGACTCGTTATAGGTATGGTTTAAAACTAGCGGGTTCTATCCAAGGGGGTTTGATTTAAGGTAGTTTGATAAAACCCTCTTCAATTGGAATTCTTTAAATGGAACTTTTCAAGGCTTAAATCATTATATTTTCTAAAAATATGTGATTTCAGCTAAAATCAATTCCTCCCCGAAATCGTAAACCACTATTGTGGCAACACCCATGAACAACCCAAACAAATAAATTTATAAGGTAAAAGGTATTCCTATAGAGATATAAACCCAACTGAAGGAGAAAATTGTTCTCCTAATGTTAACATTGAACCTATTAGAGGAAAATAATGGATCGTAACAAAAATAAGAAGATAAAGAAGATAAAAAAGGAATATGGTAGGAGATCCTTAATCAAAATAGAAGCCAAGAGAAAAGAAATTACCTAAATGTTTTGATAACTTCAAGAAATTTGAAGAGGAACCACGAATAATGGATTCAAACAATCTTTAATTGCTTAAGTTGGAATGTAAGGGGAATTGAGTCCCTAGATGGAAAATATGTTGTTAGGAAATTCTTAAGCCTTGATGTTTAGACAAACTATGTTGTCTTCTAGCAAGAGGTTAAGGCAATTAACTTTTCTCTCAAAATTAATATTAAATTTATTTTGAAGGAATCTACTCATTACTTCTCCAAACATGAAAAATAAAAAGGGCGAGTTTGTCACTTTCTTGTTAAAAAAATGGAGGAACTCTGTGGTTGATCATGGGATCTCACCTTACAATAGATCTGTATGGTTAATCCTAGAAAAAAATGATAAGAAATTTAGAATTTTCTCAATTTATTCTCCAAATGCATCTAGAGAGAGTATAACTATGGAAGTGGTGTTATAACCTTCAAGACCTTCCATGGATAATAGATGGAGACTTCAATAAGATTGAGAACAATGAAGATAAATATGATGGAATAGATATGGGTTGGAAAGGGGAGGAAAAATATTACTAGTATAAAATAAAATAAAAAAGCTTAACCTATTTGACCCAATAGAAAGATTAAAACAAGAAAAAAAGGATTTGGTTTAGTTGGTGTAACTTCCAAAAAGGAAAAAAAAATCTACTCTAGACTAGATAGATTCTATGCAAATAATAATGTTTTTACCTTTGACATAATTGAAAATGGAGATAGAGTAAATGTGCATCCATATACATTATCTGATCATCGCCCAATAAAGGTGAGAATATTAATAGAAAAAGAAATATTAGAAGGTCCTAAAAAGAAAGAAAATTTTATACTAAATACATCCTTGATAAAATATGAGGACTATTGTGATGTAATTTATACCTTTAGAGAATTAAATAAATGGATCTTCAAAGATGAGTTTGCAATAGAAATATGGGAAAATAATGTCAAGGGGTAGAGAACTATCTTCAAAACTATAGGAAATAAAAAAAAAAACTGAAAAAAGAAAGGTTGAGAATTCCTTTCAAGAAAATATTTTAAAAATAGAGATAAACCTAAAAATAGACCCAAAAAATGAAAGCCTCGATGAGGTTTTTTCTCACACCAAAAATGAATTGAGGAATTATAAAACATAAAAAATATAGGGACAAAAGATTAGGGCTAAAATGATTTGGTTAAGAAATGGAGATAGAGGACCAAAAATCTTCTTTAGATCCAGGTAAAAGAGATTCTTGAGCTTATCCCATATCTCCTTGGCAGTCTTACATTGCACTACTTTAACAAATTCTGAATTTTCTAGCTCACTTAGGATAGCAGAGTAAATAATTAACTTTACTACCTCTTAAGATTTCCCTTTATGCACTTGCATTAGTCATTTAATAATTAAATCTAATTATTAAATGCCTATTTACCTATTAGGGTTTCCTATTAGGTTTTATGATCTCCTTCTATAAGGATTCATCCTTTGTATATTTTTGAAAAAAAATTATTTTCGCTGATAATAAACTTTCACATTGTCAGAGCAAAACCCTTGTTTATTTCCTACAGATTTCTTCCTTGTGACAAGTTTTTTTCATGTAGGTTTCTTGGGCTTAATAGATTTGTTTTTCATCAAATCTTACATGGTATCAGAGCAGACTTGTTGTAGCCTATTCTTGTTTTGAAGATTTTGGAGCTACGAGGGTTTGATCAGGCTTTCACAGTTTTTGGGTTGTTTTCTTGTGGATCTAGGTTTACTTCATTTTTTGGGTTCATTTTGGGCCCAAACAGACCTTGTCGTTGGATTCGTAGCACCCAAAAACCCCCATTTTCATATAAAGCAAGTCTATTTTGGCCACAGTCAATCAGAAAGGAAAAAAAATTTACCCCAGAGCCGTACGACCCCAGGGCACGCCGTTTGAGGTCAAAAATTTCAAAAAAAGTTTACAAAAATCAATTTTAAATTGATTTTTTGAAGGTTTTATTAAAACTTGCTTCCTTATAATAGGAGGTTGCCGCCGCCTTGTAGCCAAGCGGCCACTCAAAGCAGAGGTGATGGTCATCGGCCACAGCCATCGGGCCACCTCCACCAATTCCACACCCACCACTGACGCCAAATTGGCCTGAGCTCCACCGGACAGCAACCAACGCTACGACTAGGCACTTTCACCAAAGGTGCCACCACTGGTGCCACCAAAGGCGCCACCAAGCCCTGCCATGCCACTCAAATTTCAGCCCTGGTGGCTCACCAGGACTAGGGGCCCCTTTAGCCCCAAAATATAATTAATTAAATTTCAGCTACTTGGGTAAATTATGACAACGGTCATTTTTCTCCTGATCTTCAACGAAAATAGGCATCAAAAAGCTGAAGCTCCAAGCCCGATCCGGCGGTGAAGGTTTGATATCTTGTTTTTTCTGTTTTGATGCCATTTTTTCCTGTCAAAGACAAAACATTTTTTTGCGCTTCCCGAGGCATAACTTTTGTGTCTGGACTCCTTTTTGTGCAAAAACAGGCTTTTGAAAAGGTGTTAGCAAAGTTGATATTTCCAGATCTGCAGTCTATTTCATTAGAAAATCTACCAGGTAAATTTTATTCATCTTTGTGTGTTTTTACACTTTGCTCAATTACTTGGACATTCTGGCACCTACATGGGTTCTTTTTGCGTGGGATGGGTTATATTAATTTGATCTAAATTCAGTAAGGTAAGATTTCTCCTTTTTTTCCATTTGAAGATTTATCATGGGTTTTTCTACTCACCCTTCAGATATTTTTCTCGAATGAGGTAATTATGAGTCATGGGTAAAGGGCATACTTACACATTGTAGGTGGCTTAATTTTTTTCCTTATTTGTATGATCTCATACCTAAAATAGCAATTTTAGAGGGAAAACTAGCTTGGGATATCATTAGAGACTGCTATGTGTGACTTACATTGTCTAGTGTTGACGGCGACACTATGTTGGCTATATCGTATTGATTGTCCTCAATCACTTTGGACACGGTTTTGAGAGACTATGGAGACCCTAATCTCTCTCCATTCCTAGAGGACCTTACTTAGATTGTCTTCACTCTTTCGAGAGATACACCTTTCGATCAAGGGATACGCTTAGAGGACTGAGTATTTAGACAATTCTTTACATATTCCGGCTGGGATCAGTTTGTCTCAGTTCCTACCTTCTTCAGAATGTAGACTTCATCAAGATCTCCTATTGTTCGCTTTAGTGCAAGAGGGACATCATTCACCCTCTGTAGACATAGCTACTTCTAGAATCTTATCTGCGTACATATCTTTCTTGGTTTGTTGAGTCCTTTATTGCATTTGAGATTATTTTTGAGGACAATCATCTCCCTCTGCCTCTCGACAATGTTATCACCGTATACCCACCATTATCAAAGGTATCTAAAGGTTGCATTTCTGTGATTTCCACATCCGTTTGGATTTGACATCATTTGTTTAAGTTTAAACAGCAAGATTCTTCAGCATCCTATCATGGCACACATCTTGAGACAAATTGGTTCATCACTCTTCACAGGGTTTCTTCGACATCGTCCTTTGGATCCGTTTCTTCCCAAGGGGAGGAATATCATTTTTCGCTTCAGGATCTCCTTTTGGATTCTACATCAGGCATCTACCATTGTGACAAGAGTTTCTTCATTGTGGGGGGCCTTCTTCTCTCTTTCTATCTCTCCTATGGAGACCACTGTATATGTATTGGTAAGGATAGTTTATCACAGTGGGGGTATCATGTAACCACCTCCTATCCTTCTTTCATTAGCATTTCCTCATTCCTTTTCTCTTGGAGCAGAGTTCTATGAGGTTTTCTATTTCTCCACTTTATAGAGATTTGGTTGTATTTGGGTACCTCATCAGGCCTAGTTGTCAGGACCCTTGTTTTTTTTCATGCATTGTAGTTACCTTTTCTCTCTTGCACATGTTTGTAGCTGCACTCTTGCTCATCTTAAGGGGGTGTTAGAGTAAAGGTTTTCACTTAATTATATTAATTAAGTCACCTTTATTCTACTCTTAAGATTTCACTTAAGTGGCATATTGTGACATTTAATAATTATATTAATTATTAAATGTCTACCTATTAGGGTTTCTTTTTAGGTTTTTCTTGATCTCCTTTTAAGGATTGATCTTTGTAAATAATCATTAGATTGTTCTGGATAATAGATCTCTATTATTCTGAGGCTTCAAACCCTCACTTGTTTTTCTCCTCAGTAGGCATCCTTTGCATGTAGGTGTTCTTGACTCTGAAGTTGGGTCACAGCTCTGCATTATTTTCTATAGAATAATTCTCATGAGCCCTTTTTGTATTTGGATTAGTGATAGGATGAGCAAGTTTACTATAATCATCCTTGGCAGCTCTCCAAACATCATAACCTAGCGATGAGAGATTAGCATCCATCCTCACACTCTAGAAGGTATAGTTGTTTCCATCAAACTGTAGTGCCTTAGAAGAGGACTCCTTCTGAGCCATGTGTTCTAAACCAATATTTACCTTTAGCTATTAGGATGCACCAAGGAACTCAGCTCTGATACCAATTGTTAGAATACACTGATATACTAAGAGGGGGGTGAATCAATATATCTCTCAAATTAAACCAATTCAAATTTATCAATAAAAATTATTACTATCTTAACTAGACAAATCATTCAAAACACAATCATGCAAACACAACACCAAATTTATGTGGAAAAACCTACAGGGGAAAAATCATAGTGATAAATTTTCTTGGAGCTACTATCCAAATCCAGCCTCACAATGATAAACAAGATTTACAACTATTTTATGGCATCAACCAAAGGAAGTTTACAACTCCCTCCCAAATATAACACTTATAGAAAAGAGGTTACAAACTCATAATACAAGACTTGATGAATTAGATAAACAACTGCCTCTGCAACACCTCTATTGCCTCTGACTCACTACCTTCAGAATACATCAAGCAGTTCTCTACACATTCACATTCATTCCTCTACCTTCAATGCACTAATTTTGGCATATACATTGAACACTCAACATATATCACACAAACTTGATCACACTCTTGGTCTTCCATTTATATCTTCAACAAGCTTCAAAAATTTTCTCCTTGTTGGCCAAACTGAAATGTATAAACATGGAACATGCAATAGGCATAATGAGTGTGCTCTAAGACATCTATGGGAAAGGGAAATTAAATGCAGTCCAAGCTAGGAGATAAGAAAGACTTATTTTAACTCTACACTCAATCCCATGTTTATGCATACTACAAAACTTGGCGCAAGCAACTCAATGTACCAAGTTGGCCCAGTAAACACTTAACCCTCCAAATATTAACTCTAGACCACAAGTGGTACTAGAGAGACCAGATAACATCACATGAATTAAATTAAAAGCATAAAATTATATTTAAAAACATTTCCATGCCTTCCTTTTACAACTTCATAAAACATTATCCCGGTGGAAAAAAATAGGCACAAAACTAGTATCTCTTGCAAACCTAGACAACATTGTCTTTAGATAAAAAATTGAAAGCTCGAATTGTAGTGCACATAAGAAACTAAAACTTGAAGGAAGAAGATAGATAGACATTTCAAACTCAACCTCCAAACTAAAAGATCACAACAAAAAATGCAGAGAAATACGAAGCATTTCTTTGAACCCTCCATGACTACAACAACACAGTCTCCACATTGCTAACTTAGGAAAACTATGTGGTAACTTCTATGTTATGAAAATGAGAACGCACGCGCATCACACTTGATTTTTTCTACCTTTTAAACCGTAGAACCATATCTTTAAATACAGAGGAATGAAGATAATTTTCCAGAGCTTTCCAATGTAGCTTCCTTAGCCACTAACTATAATAAATTATTTTATACATTTTACATCAACAAATAGTGAATACAACATTCAAAACATCATTCACTTATACATGAGAAATAGGAAATATAGAACAACTTTTATATCAATTCATGACATCCAAAAACATACATAATAATTCTAATCAACATATAGATTGTAGCATATGCAACCATCCACACACTACCACTTTGCTGACATCAATGCCAACACCATCAACAATCTTCATTTTGTTGACATCAATGACAACAC
The DNA here is from genome assembly GCA_007258455.2 of Sequoia sempervirens. Taxonomy (NCBI): domain Eukaryota; kingdom Viridiplantae; phylum Streptophyta; class Pinopsida; order Cupressales; family Cupressaceae; genus Sequoia; species Sequoia sempervirens. The sequence continues at coordinate 12,372 of VDFB02349631.1, forward strand.
CTGCAACATAGTTGCAATAGACAAAACACTAATAAAAATTTGGAGAACAATCTCCTTACTTAATGTTTCCTATAAAAATCTTGTAAAATACTAACATTAAGAATTGTAGACATTCTCCTCTCAATAATTAGAAATACCCAAATAGGTTTCATCAAAGGCAGATACATCCGAGAGAATTTACTAACTAGCTAGGAAGCTATGGACTAGGCAAAAAAATACAATCAAAACATAGGTCTAATTTTGATAGACTTTGAGAAGGCTTATGATAGAATTGAGTGGCCTTTTATATTATTGATCCTGGAGGCATTTGGCTTTCCTAGTGAGTTATGTCAAATGGTCAAAACTTTAATGAAGGATGCAATGGCACAAGTGGATGTAAATGGATCTCTTTTGAAAAGGATCCATTTATAGAGATCTATAAGACAAGGATTCCCTCTATCCCCCTCATTATTTGTGATAGCCTTAGAAGTGATGTACTATCTACTAAGGGAAGATATTAAAAGACCTTAGATAAAGAGGTAACCTTTCTTAACAAAGAGTAACTATTAAATGCCCAATTTGTAGACGACACTACATTATTTGTTCATCTTCAAAAAACTAACTTTATAAATCTAATGCATAAAATGAATATCTTTTGTGAAGCATCTAGAGCAAAAATCCATCCTTCTTTGTTGGGAAAGTAATCCCCCATATTGACTAGCTAACTTTGGGTTCCAGTGGGGGGGAATAAACAAGCAAGTGAGGTACTCGGGTATATCATTTTCCATCAATCCTTGTCTAAAGAACATGTGGAATTGGATCAAAGAAAAAATTGATACAAAATTAAATAATTGGAATAAAAACCACCTCTCCATGGTTGGGAGGATTCAGGTCTACCAAAAAAAATCTTCCTATAACCTATACTACTCTGTGTGGTTAACCAATAATTACCAAATTAATGATATTCATAAAAGAATAAGGTAGTTTCTATGGTCAGATGGGAAGGGTAAAAATAAAAAAAGCATCAGTGAAGTGGGACTAGGGTTGTATGAATAAATTTGATGGGGGTCTTGACCTAAAATAACTTAAGAATGATGGCTTAGAACTTGCTATAAAGTGGTTCTTTAAAGCCTTACATGGCAGTGAAGCATGGAAGGTCCTAGTAAGAAACAAAATTCAACTGGCCTCCCCAAAGCATGTTGAATATTGGGATCACCTTCCCCTCAATGACTTTTTGTTTGGACACTTCCCAATGACCCCAATTGGATCCAATATTTTTAAAAGATTTTGGAAGGCTTGGGAGCAGGGTAGAAATTTGGTAAAAAATAGTGGGACAATAGGGGAATATGATTCAATATGATATAATTTATAGCATAAAGAAAAACCTCTTGCACTTTGGTAAGGATGCTCGGCCAAAGATTGGAATAGAAGAGGAATTAAAAATTTTAAAGATATAGTAATTAATAAATAGATTAAAATTTATGAAGACCTAAAGAAAGAATTCAAACTGCCCCAATTCCATTGGAGAACATATACTACTTTAAGAGAATCATTTCTGAAAAATAGACTTTACTACTCAACATGAACCAAGATCCAAAGATTTGGATAGGTATAAATGGGTTGATGGAACTAAGTTAAATAAAGTTAAAACTAAGAACATTTATAAATCCTTATCTAATAACAAGGAAATGATTAACTACTTGAATAAATGTTGGAAATTAGAGATAGAAGATAAAAAATGGACTAACCTTTTTAAGTGGATTTGGAATGAATCTATGGAACCAAAAAAGACCTACTTCATATGGTTTTTGTTATTACATTTAAACTTCCAAGTATCTCTACTATTAATAGTCTAAAAATTTATGAAATTTGTAAAATGCATGAATTTGTTATGCACATTTTTATGATTTTTTTTTTTAAAATGTAGATTTGGTTTATTTTTTGTTCAAGTTTAAATGGATGGGGGAAGTAGGGAAAGTAGGGTGGACTGAAATTTCAATGGGGTACATTAAAAATTAGATAAAGATACAAATAAGTTTTGGTTACTTTTTTCTATTAAAATTTTATGGGTAATTTGGAAAGCTAGAAATGAAGAGTGCTACCAAGATAAGAAGATAATACTTACAAGAATAAGTTCCATAGTTACCTAGTGAGATAAATTACTAGGTACAAGAATTTAATTCACACCAACACTTCCAACTCTCCCACTTTCCCTCTAATATTAATCACCCACCTAGTCTACCCCATCCTACTCAATTATTTATTCCATGGTTCCCATAATCATGCATCCCAACACCATCTCCATATCCCCTTGGTCCTCTTACATTCACCCATGGTGGTTCTCTTGTAGTAGAAGAACAAAGCATATCCATCACCTATCCTCCTCCACCCAATAATGGAATCACAACTTGCTTCCAAAATAATAGGTATCCTACTATAAACCACATTCTCAATACCATGAACTATAAAGGAAAAGGCTTATGCCTTCATGAGCAAGGTAGACTGGAGCTTATCCATATCAAAGAGAATCCATGAGAGCAAGGCCTTGGCTACATACCTCAAGACTCCCAATGCAAAAATGTTAGTACAACCTTTGTACAACCTAAGTGAGCCTTGCCCAAAAGAACAATAGGTGCATACCATCAACCCTCCAAAAAAATTGTTACCATCCCTCCTCCATCATACACACATAAAAACATTATTGCTATCCCTCCTTCATCCTTCGAATCCCTTTTGGGTCCCTATGTCCCATAGTCTTCCATTACACATCCTCCATCTACTAAGTATATTTTAGGCCCTTATATCCCAAAACTCCATCCTCCATCTTATCATACACATCCCTTCATCTGAAAATTATCTATACCTATCACCCATCATAAACATCCCACTCTCCTAATCCCCAATCATGATCAACAAAGACACATAACCACACATCCTATCTAGCATCCCAATTCCATCACTCCATTCATATTCTCTCTACATCACCCATATCCTCACACCCCTACTATTCCTATTGGAAGTAATTTGGATGCCAAAATAGAAATGCATAAATCCAAACAACCACATGGATATAGAGATCACCATGTCCCCTCAAAAAGACATGAGAACGAAAAGAAAAAATCCATTCCAAAAGTCCAATCAATCAAAAAGGACACAAAGGCTCACGAAAGAGAAATCAAAACCATGTGGATCATAAAGAAAAAAGATGCAATACATTCAAATGAAATATCCAAAATAGCATCCATAATTATTAATCCAAAAGCTAAGCATCCCCATCCTCCATCTCCTAAATCTATTTTGGGTCTCTATGTCCCAAAACTGGGTAATCCCACAATAATGGGTTCCAATTTTTTGGCCAAGATGAGCATTTATATCAATATTTTTAACTAAATCTTCACTTTTTGAGACATATGGCAACTAAACCATTAAGAATTTAAAGATGATGCAAACTAGTGATTTGTGGCAATTTGTGTGTAAATTCTTTTTTTTTTTTTAAATAAATCATGAATATTTCAACGTCTCCTTTAATAATTAGTTTTAAATAGTTAACAACATTTTTCAAAAAGTAACGTCTATGCCATCCAACATTACTTTTTTCTAGAAAGGATAAAATTATAATTTTAAAATATAGATTTCTAACATCAATATCTAGTGCATGGATATTTTTTCATATTTTTTTGTTATATATTTTTTTAATTAATTTTTGAAGTCGTTGTAATTAATTTTTGAATTGGATGTAACTATAATTTGGACATAGGTGTATGTCTATTAGGAATTAGTGTTCACATGGGTGTTTGAGTTAACTTTATTAATGTGTTATAAAATAAATTTATGTAAGTTAATATTAAGTTGTTGAGAAACAACTTAATATTATATTATAATAAGTGTGTAATTTTGTGTGAATAATAATATAAGTGAGTTGTTAATACAAGTCACTTAGAGATTTAGGAGTGAAAATAGGAGGGAGAGAATAAAGGTGGTTGAACAAACCACCTAGATTTAGTGTGAGAAATAAGTGGAGTTGTTATAAGAGTTAGATATCTCATATTATATATTTGTAATATCTTATTCAACATGAATAGTGATAGAAGCATAATATTATGTGTGTAAATTTTTTATTTTAGCTTTTATAATTTATGCTCAAATTTCCTTATATGGTATCAAAGCAACATTGATCTTTGTGCTCGTGAAATCCATGGAGCTTCCTTCAATGAAGATTGAATTCCAATGGAATAATGAACAATATTATATGAACAAAATGTATGCATAGGCGAGTTGTTAGAAGCGGTATATGGTTTTGATTTTAAAATCATGTTTTTCTATATCAGTTTAATGCAGTCTTAGTAAAATGGTGATATCTCATTCATTTCTCAATGAAATTTAAAAATTCCAAATATTTTTGAAAGTTGATGAAGAGGGGAATAAAACCTAGATATCAATTGAAAATATGTAAAGTATTTTTCAAGTAGTATAAAGAGGAAGTTTGATGTTATATTTTTTGCATAAAAGTTTCAGCATCTGCAACATTTTTTTCCAATTTTTTTGGTGAATTCCATTTATGCTTTAAGGTATAATAGAATTTGGATGTATGAACGCTTCAGCCTAGACCTATTCAAACATGGACAAACAAAAAAATATTAGTCCCCAAACAAGTTTAAACCAAACAATCCCTATGAAATTCATTCAAGCATAAGAGCAAGAAAACAACATAAAATATCAAATAAAAGCTAATGAAATCTCATTCGAATGCTCAAACCAACATCCCATAGGGGAATTAGTGCTTCTTTGATGTGGAAAGAATCCCTTTCCCAATTCCTCGATAAACTTGATGATGATTGATCGATCCTTGATGAAAAATGCCAATAACCTAGCTATGGATGATGAATTCTATGATGAATTGGATGAAAATGTGAATGAACTTGCATAAACTTGTGGATAACAACCTTGCATCAAAATCTAGATGATTGTGGATGAACTTGTGTATAATGTATTTGCATGAAGTTGTGTCCTCAAATCAATAGAGAAGGCCTCTATTTATAATGAAGAAGAGTTGAAGATTGAAGAATAGGATGAATGTGGGATTAAAGAAGGGACCAATGGCATTGTGCCACTTGTCAACATGCTAATGAAAGAGAGCGGAGCACATTTTGAACAATGTGCATGTTAAATGCATGTAGGTGAAATTTAAATTTGAAGAGGTGACTTATGTAAGAGGAATTAATGCCAAGTTGGCTCAAGGAAAGGACATGTAAGAGCTTTTAATGCCAAGTTGGAGGATAAAAGTCCTTTGGGAGGGAGAATTCAAATAAGTGGAATATTCCAAGAATATGCAATATTTGAATGAAAATAGGGTAATTTAGTAAATCAAATAAATTGATTTACATGTACAACTTGCAAAAGCCAGAGGAATGAGAGATTAGTGTTAGGAGTTAATTAATCTAGGATTAATTAACTTAGATGAACTTAGTTCATTGTGACATTTAATTTAAATGTTTGAATTTATTTAAATCAAATGAGAGGATATTGGTAGATTAGTAATTTAATAAAATAACTTTGATTTATTCAATTAAATGAAGAACATTAGGATTTTAATTAAATAAATTTTATTTATTTAATTAAAGGAAGAACATTAGGATTTAATTAAATAAAGTTGATTTATTTAATCAAAGAGGAATATTAGGATTTAATTAAATAAAGTTGATTTAATTAATCGAAGAGGAAACACTAGGATTTAATTAAATAAAGTTGATTTATTTAATCAAAGAGGAAACATTAAGATTTTATTAAATAAAGTTGATTTATTTAATCAAAGAGGAATTTTGATGACTTAATTAAATAAAGATTATTCAATTAATTGGTTAGTAAAGAAATGATCAAGGAAGAATCAAAGTTAGCTAATCAGAATCAAATACATTATGTCAATCAGGCTATTTTGAGTGTCTACAAGATGCATTTCAAAAAAGAGGGAAATCATAGTTTTGATTACAAATACAAGTCATGGCTTTGGTTGAGGGTTATTCTTTTACCTATTTCTCTCCTACTCAATAGAATCAACCTCATCCAGGGTAGAACTTGTGTGTGTAGAACATGAATTTTACAATGGCATTATTCACAAGCAGCTCAGTTTGAAAGTCTAGAGGAAAGGCCATGGCAAACATTTTGTGATATCTATGAGAAAGTAACAAGCTATAATGCCCCACCATGAAACCCTAGAGGAGAACATGCTAAAACACCTAAAAATGAGAATTTTTTTATGAAAGTACAATATTCGTAAGATTACAAATAATACAATAACTTGCATTCACACCTAAGTCCTCTAAGGTCCGTGAGTACGCTACTAGAATCCCATTAACTAAACTAAAAAGAACTATAAATCATTACATTAAATAATTTCCATCAACAATATGAGTTTCATTTTATTCATCACATTTAAGATATCAACCGACATGAATTATCCATATCATATCAACAATATAACAACATCCAAATCAATCCAATTAACTAACATATGCAATAACATCATTTACATTATCCATTACATGAGAGAGTCCAACAATGAATTTACAACATTACATTAATACAATAATGTTTCCTCAAATAAGAGGGAAGAGTACATCAGAGTTTCATTACATGATACAACTGAATGATAGTACAATACAAGTACAAGAAAGATAGTACACATGGACTAAAACAAGTGCAAAAGTCTTCATATCTAGTAGTCACCACAAGCATGAACAAAAGTGATGGAATCCAATGGAGTAAAAGGCACATTCCACCTGACCATGTGGAACCCTAAGGTCTACCCCCCATGCTAGGAGATAGCAATAAGATTCCACTACAACAAAATAGTCAAGAGATAGATGATTGACACAAAGGCTAACATGAATCCAATGTACAAGTATAGTACAACATCACACGACAGTGACATCACTTCTAGAGGCCCACAAACATCAAAGGAAGACATGAGGCAAGGGAATACTAGGTTGTAGTAGGGAGGAGTGTCATCACATAGCTTGCTATGGGTTACCCTAGTGTATCTTCCTAGGCTACCAGCCCCTATCTTCAGTTACCCTAGCAGCCTTTACCGAATCACCATCCCCCATACAAACTCATGCATGATCAACATACCTTTCAAGAGGACAAGGCAACCAATCTTTTCCATTCTAGGCCTTCCCACTCATATCAAGCCTAAACAAGCACTCAATCCCTGAGTGAGGCATTATCTTGGTTAATGTGTAAACTACCCAACCCCTAATTCATTTTAAATTATCACTAAGTTAAGAAACTCCCATAGGGGTTACCCTAGCCCCACTTTGTGCATCGGCCCCCATTAAGAGCCACTCCCCTACTAGCAGCTAGGAGACCCAATGAAATTGAGAGGGCAAAGCCAACTTGCACAAATCACAAAATGTCATAAGCATGCATAAAATGGTGAGGCACAAACCATCCCACACACAAGTCCCATTCATAGTGGAGAATATACCATGCAAGGCTAATAACCCTCGTGAACTCATTCAATGCATAAGCAATCATATCTCAAATGAATAACATAGAATCCATCAAGAAGAAAATTTCCCCTAGCCTTTGGAAGATTTTCAATAGCCACCCCACACAATGACCTAACCATCAAACAATAACTCACAATCAACCCAATTCCATTACTCACTAACTTTACTTCATACCATAACTCAATTCAGTGACATAATCAAGAAAGCAAGTAATTTTACAATACCATCACTACATTTTCAATCATTTGTCTTAAACCAAGAATAATCTATTATCCCATATAAAATAACCTTTCATTTATTTAAGTAAAATAACTCTCTTCTCTATTTAATTTCCAATTTCAACAATGAACATAATTCATTAAATCCCACAGGCAGATTTTCTCTTTCTCTAACATCATAATATAGTTATACATGCATATGCATATATATATATACACACACATATAGATATTTATATGGAAATTCTTCTATGTATATATATATATATATATATCCATATAAATATCTATATTTATATGGATATTTGTGTATATATATATATCCATATAAATATCTATATGTATATATATATATAAACAACATACATATATATATATATATACATATATATAATTATGAGAATTCGGATCACAATAAATTCAAACACCAAAACAACCGTATTCACTAATTTACATGGTGTGATGCATGCAAGTAATATTTAGTTTATTGAAAATTAATTATCAATGTATTTTCCTACTTCACATAGTTGGCTAGTAACCAAACTGTGGGGATATTCAACTCCACAAATCAAATAACTAGAGAGGATTTAGGTTCTTCCTATCATTCAACAAGGCATTAATTCCAAGTGTGGATTAGGGGAAATACGTAATTATTCACCACAAGCAATGTCTACTATGGATTCCAAAATAGAAAGGTGACTAGGGTGAGAGAGGTACATGACCAGAGCACAAGCATCTGGTAAATATTCCCAACAAGCAACAAGGTAACACACACACACATTTTATATGGCAGTGATTACTTCTCTTTGCTCATGGGAAGGTATAAGGTATCAAATTTTTCACAATGACTAAGTAAAAAGGAACACTTAACATCATGTGTCGATTTCCTAAAGACATCAATTGTTGCAGAGAGGCTAAGCTTGGACTTGTAAATTTTATTACTCAACCAGGGATTTGTGAGTATGGTAAAGAATAATGTACAGTGCAAGAGAAGAAATATGCCTTCTACCGTAATCAAACCAATGCAATAGTCTTTTCCTAAAGACTTGAGCCAAGATGAAGAAATTAGCTTGCTTGGTATAAGAAAGAGGGCATTGGGATGGGAGTGTTGGAATCAAGCAACACTGAGAGGGGAGGTGAATCAGTGTTGTGCAATTTTTAGCTTTATTAATTTGATCCTTAAAGTGTTGATAACATTCAACCAAAATAAAAATGCATGCACATAAGATAAATAACCACAACACCATAACATAAGGATTTTTTACATGGAAACCCTTTTAGGGGAAAAACCATGGTGGAGGTCAATCCACAATATTGTTCTGAGTATACTCAAAAGAAATGATTACAAAATGAGAATGCACTTGCATTTAGGCACACTACCTAGAACTCACTACTCAAAAAATGAAAGGCCCACTGCCTTACGAAAGTTTGGAATACTTCCAAAGATTTGAATTGATAAAGTAGCATCTACAATTGCTTGATTACAGTTATGGTTAGGCTCAACAATTGAATTCTAGATCTTCTGACTGATTCTACTCTTCTACTCTATTCTTCTTTAATCCAAACTAAAAATCCTTAATGCACAAGTGAAACTATGCATAATTTCTCTTCTGAACTTTTGACATTCGCAACATACATCATATCACATTGAAAACACACCAAAATGATATAATCAATCACTTATATATATCTGCCACCAAGAATTCAATCGCTATATGTCAGCTTCAACAAAATAAGAAATATTCACAAACAATCAACTCAAATCATCCATAATAATCAATGCGCATCCACAAGATACGGCCACAACATAGTGAGGACCCAAACCAAAATATTTGAACAAAAAAATACTTAAACAATAACTCCTTAAATATCTACGACATGTACTTGTTATGCCTTGCATAACCACCCCATTTTGTTTTGGAACAAAATGGGTCCCCCTTGTTTTCGTTTTGTCTTTGGTTTTGGTTTGGGTGTTAGGAGTTGTTTGTTTTTCTCCTAAGTATTTCTTTCTTTCATTTTGTCAGAAGTGGAGCTAGAACCGAAGTTGGACTCTAAACTTTTCCAAAGTTCCTAGTTTGGGTTTTGTTATGACTCTGGGTCTGCCTTCTCTTCCTTGTTTCCTTTTGTTTTCTATTGGTTTGTCTGACACTCTCGAGTTTTTTTCTCTCTTGGGTTGTTTTTCATTTTCTTTGCATCTTGTTTTGCCTATCTAAAAGTAGAACCGAGATTGGAACCTAACTTGGAACTTTCTAAAAATTCCATATTTTGTTCATGTTTTGATTTTGATTCTGCTCATTTGCATTGTGGTGTTTGTTTCATTTGTGTTGTTTGGGTTGGGTCTAGTTTTCATTTTGTTCCTTCTTCCCTTCGTGTTTTCTCATCTTTGTTTCATTTCCTGTTTATTGGTTGGGAGCAGAACCAGAATTAGATATGAACTTTGAACTTTGTGAAAGTTCCAGTTCTAGTTTTGATTCCGACCATGCCCCTGTTTCTTTTCTTCATCATTGTCATTATTGTGGGACTGGGATCGGGTTTGGAGTTCAATAAGGAACTTATCAAAGCTTTCTTGTTTGGTTCTAGACCCAGGTCCACTTCCACCTTGCTTTAGGTGTTCACGGGACTTAATTGTCTGTTCACATTATTTCTCTGCCTCTGACCTACCATATTAATGGCATTAATTGCAGCCTCTTCGCACACACAAATTGATTTTAAATTCCTAATCATGTTTAACTGGCTCATTATCTTTTCTATTTGAGATGTTTAAGCATTCCAAAGCCAAAATAACTTTGAGAGGATTGGTTGGATTGTGGAAGCGAATTGTAGAGCAAATCTTAGTCAGATTTCAATCATTTCTTGAGAGTGTTTTAAGGTAGGTTTCTTTTCTCTTCTATTTCCCATTTGGTCTTGTGTTGTGTTTTGTTTTGGCATGTTCACAAAATTCTTGTTTCTATGAATTCTTTTCTCAACTCTTGTTCCTTTTCTTGGTTTGTTTCTTGTGTCTTTTTCTTTCTTTCTCGTTCCGTTTTTTTGTTGTTGTTTGTTTTGCTGTTGCTTTCATGACAGGTGTGTTTTGTCGTGCCCTAATTCTTCAGTAGGGTTTTTGATTTGTGAGGGATTTTTTGTGCTTCAATGATGGAATTAATTTTGGAAACATTTTTCTTGTTTCAAACCTATGTTGAATATATGTTTTTTACATTGGTTTTTTTTGCGATGCCCTATTTTAAAAGTCAACATGTCAAGCAAGTTAGGGTTTGCTCGACAACCTTTACAAAATAGTCTTTCCTATGGTTTAAATTGGATTTCATATGGTTGAGCTATTTGGGGGTTAATCCCTTCTATTTCTAATTTCCTCATAAGCCCATGTGACCTAGGTCTTTAAACTTGGTTGATTGTGTCTTTTGAAAATACCATCTATTTTGCATATTGAATCAAGGAGGGAGTGGACACAGGAACAAACTCATTCCCGAAGTTGTTTTCTATTGGGAATCATTCCTAAAATGATTCCACTTTTGTTCATTACGGTATTGAGTCCTTATGCTTGTCCTTGAGTAGAATTGGAGCCATGTTGGAAGTTGAACTTAGAACTAGCATTTAGTTTCTAGTTTGGTTTCTATTTTGGTCTCGATTCTGGTTTTGTCCTAATTTCGGTTCTAACCCTGCCAGTGTTGAAAAAATGTTTCATATCCTTGGTGCTTCTATGGTTTTGCTTCTGATAAAGGTTGAAGTTTGGTTAAGTTCAAACGTTGTTTCAAGGAGATAGAGGTAGGTATGGACTGATGTATTGATTTCTATGTGTTGATCATCTAACACAAGAGTTTATTGCAGAGTTTGAGAAATGTTTGGAGCATCAAATGAGGCTTCTCAAAGGATCCAACATGCAAAAACTTCAAGGCAGGGGGCTAGGGTGAAAAATATTAAAGTAGAACAACTTCCCTATACTTTGAGGTGCAAACATAAGGAGGCTACCCTTACCACCAACAAGGTTGATTCTGATTGGGAAGATATCACAAACACCAACTTAGGCCCTTTTAACTTTGAGGAGTTGGTTGATGGAATTTTCAATGAAGATGTTACACCAAGGGTAGAAAGGATTTCTCAATCTAGATTGGCACACCTTGCACTATTGATCTAACATCTCAAATGTTTAGTTTCATTTTTGATGCACCTATTCCACAAAATCCTAAGCAGTTGAATGAAGCAAAAGCTCTAAAGCTTTACAGTAGCAACAAAGAAATTAATATATCCTACATGAATAAGCATTGGATGAGGATAGAGAAAAATTCTCTAACCAAGCTTCCTGACTAGCCAAAAAGTGTAGATTTCAATAAAGAAATTTAGGACATAATCATGTTGCTTTCTAGGGTGTTTGGAAAAATGGATGCTTCAAAGTTTAAAGAATGGATGTTCCCATTCATCTATTCTATCTTGGAAGGTAAACAATAGTTTGACTGGCCAATGGTGGTGTCAAAAATTATACATAATCAGATGCATAGAGTAAGAGAAACCAAGAGTTTCTTTATGACCTCTTATGTGGTCTATGTAGTTGCTCGGATGGGGATTTTTACTAGATTGTTCAATATAGTTGTCATATTGGGAGAAGTCCAAGGGAAAAAGAAGGTGTGGGAGCACTATAATTATATCACATTTCAAGCATCAGAGCTACACTATAGGAGGTTTAAT